>JAACNH010005076.1:9807-21618 GCA_019447015.1 Hymenochirus boettgeri | reverse complement strand
GTCCGTACCCTGTACCCATCACAGAACCATCTCCTATACAGACCCCCCCACTCACACTGCTTCCTCCACCTTAAACCTTTCTCTCTAGTGTCCCCATATGTCCCTGTCCGTACACTGTACCCTTCACAGAACCATCTCCTATACAGACCCCCACTCACACTGTCCGTACCCTGTACCCATCACAGAACCATCTCCTATACAGACCCCCCCTCACACTGCTTCCTCCACCTTATACCTTTCTCTCTAGTGTCCCCATATGGAGGGCTGTGTCGGATAGTGCTTTATAGGATAGGGTGAGATATATGGAGGGGCTGTGTTGGATAGTGCTTTATAGGATAGGGTGAGATATATGGAGGGGCTGTGTTGGATAGGGCTTTATAGGATAGGGTAAGCAGCTTGAACTGGATCCTTTGTGTAATGGGCAGCCAGTGGAGGGACTGACAGAGAGGAGAGGCATTAGAGGAGCTAGAAGAGAACTCAATGAGCCAGGCAGCAGAGTTTAGGATGGATTGAAGTGGTGCCAGGCGGTGACATTATTGAGTTTTAAAATCTGCAGCACAAACACACAAATTCCCTTCCAAAATGCAGTCTTTCAAGCCAAATTCAAAGTTTATACTTAAACTTTCCCTTTCTAGTTCAATATTAGATCATTATAGTTCATTATTACATCATTATAGTTCAATATTACATCATTATAGTTCAATATTACATCATTATAGTTCAATATTACATCATTTTAGTTCAATATTACATCATTATAGTTCAATATTACATCATTTTAGTTCAATATTACATCATTATAGTTCAATATTACACCATTATAGTTCAATATTACATCATTATAGTTCAATATTACATCATTATAGTTCAATATTACATCATTATAGTTCAATATTACATCATTTTAGTTCAATATTACATCATTTTAGTTCAATATTACATCATTATAGTTCAATATTACATCATTTTAGTTCAATATTACATCATTATAGTTCAATATTAGATCATTATAGTTCATTATTACATCATTATAGTTTAATATTACATCATTTTAGTTCAATATGAGATCATTTTAGTTCAATATTACATCATTACAGCTCATTATTACATCATTATAGTTCAATATTACATCATTACAGCTCATTATTACATCATTTTAGTTCAATATTACATCATTATAGTTCAATATTACATCATTATAGTTCAATATTACATCATTATAGTTTAATATTGATTGATTGACTATAGATATAGAACGTCACATAAAAGTCCTGTCCGCTGAGCAATTCAGTTAAATGGGTGATTCTGTTTCTAAGGGGGACATTGGTGTGTGAGTGAGTAGTAACCTAGCACAGTTCTATTTCTGGGAGTTAATACAACCACTTTTATGTTCACTTCTTACTACTGGATTAAGGTGGTGGGGAATCTGGGGATGTTTAAGGAAAGTTAAGGCACTGGGTTTCTGAAATAAATACTTGTTATCTACTGCATTGTTACCTGGTATGTGGGGGTAGGGAAGCGTAAGGAATTCCCCCCCCTCTCTTCGTACTGATTAGAAGGGGGTGTAGATCATTGGTTTAAATTGCCTGAGCACTGTGTGATCTTTGGTTTTCAACCACACATATAAGTCCTGCCTGCCGAGTGATTCAGTTGAAGTGGTGGTTCTGTCTTAATGGGGATGATTCTGTTTCTAAGGGGGACATTGGTGTGTCAGAAAGTGAACTATTCCTATGATGTATTGATTGAAGACTGGGTCTCACCTCCCGTTCGTCAATTAATTCCTCAGGAGCGACGGACAAAGAACGAAGAAACTTCCTAACACGTCATCCTTATCAGCAGCTGTGGAAATTCCCAGCCGCTTCCTGGTTCCGAGTAACTATAGCGCGAATGCCCGATAATGTGCACTATAGTTACTCTGAACAGTTACCCGATAATGTGCGCTATAGTTACTCTGAACAGTTACCCGATAATGTGCACTATAGTTACTCTGAACAGTTACCCGATAATGTGCCTTATAGTTTACTCTGAACAGTTACCCGATAATGTGCACTATAGTTACTCTGAACAGTTACCGATAATGTGCGCTATAGTTACTCTGAACAGTACGATAATGTGCACTATAGTTACTCTGAACAGTTACCCGATAATGTGCGCTATAGTTACTCTGAACAGTTACCCGATAATGTGCACTATAGTTACTCTGAACAGTTACCCGATAATGTGTGCTATAGTTACTCTGAACAGTTACCCGATAATGTGCACTATAGTTACTCTGAACAGTTACCCGATAATGTGTGCTATAGTTACTCTGAACAGTTACCCGATAATGTGCACTATAGTTACTCTGAACAGTTACCCGATAATGTTGCGGTATGTTACTACTCTGAACAGTTACCCCGATAATGTGCACTATAGTTACTCTTAACAGTTTACCCCGAATGTGCTTATAGTTACTCTGAACAGTTCCCATATGTGCACTTAGTTACTCTGAACATTTACCCGATAATGTGCGCTATAGTTACTCTGAACATTTTACCCGATATGTGCCTATAGTTCCTCTGAACGTATACCCGATAATGTGCCTATAGTTACTCTGAAACGTACCCGATAATGTGCGCTATAGTTACTCTGAACAGTTACCCGATAATGTGCGCTATAGTTACTCTGAACAGTTACCCGATAATGTGCGCTATAGTTACTCTGAACAGTTACCCGATAATGTGCCCTATAGTTACTCTGAACAGTTACCCGATAATGTGCGCTATAGTTACTCTGAACAGTACCCGATAATGTGCGCTATAGTTACTCTGAACAGTTACCCCAATATGTGGCATAGTTACTCGAACAGTCCCGATAATGTGCACTATAGTTACTCGAACAGTTACCCGATAATGTGCGCTATGTTACTCTGACAGTTACCCGATAATGTGCGCTATAGTTACTCTGAACAGTTACCCCGATAATGTGCGCTATAGTTACTCTGAACAGTTACCCGATAATGTGCCTATAGTTACTCTGAACAGTTACCCGATAATGTGCGCTATAGTTACTCTGAACAGTGACCCGATAATGTGCGCTATAGTTACTCTGAACAGTGTACCCACCGATAATGTGCGCTAAGTTACTCTGAACAGTTACCCGATAATTGGCGCTATAGTTTACTCTGAACAGTTACCCGATAATGTGCGCTATAGTTACTCTGAACAGTTACCCGATAATGTGCGCTATAGTTACTCTGAACAGTTACCCGAGTAATGTGCGCTATAGTTACTCTGAACAGTTACCCGATAATGTGCCTATAGTTACTCTGAACAGTACCCGATAATGTGCGCTATAGTTACTCTGACATGACCCATAATGTGCGCTATCAGTTACTCTGAACGTTACCCGATAATGTGCGCTATAGTTACTCTGAACGACCCGATAATGTGCGCTATAGTTACTCTGAACAGTTACCGATAATGTGCGCTATAGTTACTCTGAACAGTGACCCGATAATGTGGCGCTATAGTTACTCTGAACAGTTACCCGATAATGTGCGCTATAGTTACTCTGAACAGTTACCCGATAATGTGCACTATAGTTACTCTGAACAGTGACCCGATAATGTGCCCTATAGTTACTCTGAACAGTTACCCGATATGTGCACTATAGTTTACCTGAACAGTACCCGATAATGTGCACTATATTTACTCTGAACAGTTACCCGATAATGTGCCTATAGTTACTCTGAACAGTTGCCCCGATAATGTGCCTAAGTTACTCTGAAGTTATCCGATAATGCGCTATAGTTACTCTGAACAGTTACCCGATAATGTGCGCTATATTTACTCTGAACAGTTACCCGATAATGTCGCTATAGTTACTCTGAACAGTTACCCGATAATGTGCTATAGTTACTCTGAACATTTACCCATAATGTGCACTATAGTTACTCTGAACAGTTACCATAATGTGCACTATAGTTCTCTGAACAGTTACCCGATAATGTGCACTATAGTTTACTCTGAACAGTTACCCGATAATGTGCACTAAGTTACTCTGAACAGTTACCCGATAATGTGCCTATATTACTCTGAACAGTTACCCGATAATGTGCACTATAGTTACTCTGAACAGTGACCCGATAATGTGCACTATAGTTACTCTGAACAGTTACCCGATAATGTGCACTATAGTTACTCTGAACAGTTACCCGATAATGTGCACTATAGTTACCTGAACAGTGACCCGATAATGTGCGGCTATAGTTACTCTGAACAGTACCGATAATGTGCACTATAGTTACTCTGAACAGTTACCCGATAATGTGCACTATAGTTACTCTGAACAGACCCGATAATGTGCGCTATAGTTACTCCTGAACATTTACCCGATAATTTGCCTATAGTTACTCTGAACATGACCCGATAATGTGCACTATAGTTACTCTGACCGTTACCCGATATGTGCTATAGTTACTCTGAACAGTTACCCGATAATGTGCACTATAGTTACTCTGACAGTTACCCGATAATGTGCACTATAGTTTACTCTGAACAGTTACCCGATAATGTCGCTTATAGTTACTCTGAACAGTTACCCGATAATGTGCACTATAGTTACTCTGAACAGTTACCCGAAATGTGACTATAGTTACTCTGAACGTTACCCATAATGTGCACTATGTTACTCTGAACAGTTACCCGATAATGTGCACTATAGTTACTCTGAACAGTTACCCGATAATGTGCACTATAGTTACTCTGAACAGTTACCCGATAATGTGCACTATAGTTACTCTGAACAGTTATAATGTGCGCTATAGTTACTCTGAACAGTTACCCGATAATTGTGCACTATAGTTTACTACTCTGAACAGACCCGATAATGTGCGTCATAGTTACTCTGAACAGTGACCCGATAATGTGCACTATAGTTACTCTGAACAGTTACCCGATAATGTGCACTATAGTTACTCTGAACAGTTACCCGATAATGTGCACTATAGTTACTCTGAACAGTTACCCGATAATGTGCACTATAGTTTACTCTGAACAGTTACCCCCGATAATGTGCGCTATATTTACTCTGAACAGTTACCCGATAATGTGCCTATAGTTACTCTGAACAGTACCCGATAATGTGCGCTATAGTTACTCTGAACAGTTACCCGATAATGTGCACTATAGTTACTCTGAACAGTACCCGATAATGTGCCTATAGTTACTCTGACAATTTACCCGATAATGTGCACTCTAGTTACTCTGAACAGTTTACCCGATAATGTGCACTATAGTTACTCTGAACAGTGACCCGATAATGTTGCACTATAGTTACTCTAACAGTTACCCGATAATGTGCACTATAGTTACTCTGAACAGTTACCCGATAATGGCCTATAGTTACTCTAACAGTCACCGATATGTGCACTATAGTTACTCTGAACAGTTACCCGATAATGTGCGCTATAGTTACTCTGAACAGTTACCCGATAATGTGCACTATAGTTACTCTGAACAGTGACCCGATAATGTGCGCTATAGTTACTCTGAACAGTTACCCGAATATGTGCACTATAGTTACTCTGAACAGTGACCCGATAATGTGCACTATAGTTACTCTGAACATTACCCGTAATTGTCCTATAGTTACTCTGAACAGTTACCCATAATGTGCACTATAGTTACTCTGAACAGTACCCGATAATGTGCGCTATAGTTACTCTGAACAGTTACCCGATATGGTCGCTATAGTTACCTGAACAGTTACCCGATAATGTGCGCTTAAGTTACTCTGAACATTACCCGATATGTGCCTATAGTTACTCTGAACAGTTACCCGATAATGTGCGCTAAGTTTCTGGAACAGTTACCCGATAATTGCGCTATAGTTACTCTGAACAGTGACCCGATAATGTGCGCTATAGTTACTACTGAACAGTGACCCAATAATTGGTGCGCTATAGTTACTCTGAACAGTTACCCGATATGTGCGCTATAGTTCTCTGAACAGTTCCCCGATAATGTGCACTATATGTTACTCTGAACAGTTCCGATAATGTGCACTATGTTACTCTGAACAGTACCCGATAATGTGCACTATAGTTACTCTGAACATTACCCGATAATGTGCGCTATAGTTTACTCTGAACAGTTACCCGATAATGGCGCTATAGTTACTCTGACAGTTACCCGATAATGTGCGCTATATGTACTCTGAACAGTTACCCGATAATGTGCGCTATATTTACTCTGAAAAGTTACCCGATATGTGCGCTATAGTTACTTACTCGAACAGTTACCGAAATGTGCGCTATAGTTACTCTGAACAGTTACCCGATAATGTGCGCTATATTTACTTGAACAGTACCCGATAATGTGCCCTATAGTTACTCTGAACAGTACCCGATAATGTGCGCTATATTACTCTGAACAGTTACCAACGTATGTGCGCTATAACTCTGAACAGTTACCCGATAATGGCACTATAGTTACTCTGAACAGTTACCCGATAATGTGCGCTATAGTTACTCTCTGAAAGTTACCCGATAATTCGTAAGTTACCTGACAGTTACCGTAATGTGCCTATAGTTACTCTGAACAGTTACCCGATAATGTGCACTATAGTTACTCTGAACAGTACCCGATAATGTGCGCTATAGTTACTCTGAAACAGTTACCCGATATGTGCGCTATGTTACTCGAACAGTTACCCGATAATGTGCACTATAGTTTACTCTGAACGTACCCGATAATGTTCACTATAGTTACTCTGAACAGTTCCCCCCATAATGTGCCTATAGTTACTCTGAACGTACCCGATAATGTGCACTATAGTTACCTGAACAGTATAAACCCGATAATTGCGCTATAGTTACTCTGAACAGTTACCCGATATGTGCACTATAGTTTCTGAACAGTACCCGATAATTGTGCTATAGTTACTCTGAACATACCCGATAATGTGCGCTATAGTTACTCTGAACAGTTACCCGATAATGTGCACTATAGTTACTACTCTGAACAGTTACCCGAAATGTGCACTATAGTTACTCTGACAGTTCCCGATAATGTGCCCTATAGTTACTCTGAAAGCATGACCCGATAATGTGCGCTATATTACTCAACTTGACCTTACCCGATAATCCTATAGTTACCTGACAGTACCGATAATGTCCTATAGTTACTCTGAACAGTGACCCCGATAATGTGCGCTATAGTTACTCTGAACAGTTACCCGATAATGTGCGCTATAGTTACTCTGAACATTACCCGATAATGTGCGCTTAGTTCCTAGAACAGTTCCGATAAGGTGCGCTATAGTTACTCAACAGTTACCGATAATGTGCACTATAGTTACTCTGAACAGTTACCCGATAATGTGCACTATAGTTACTCTGAACATTTACCCAATAATGTGCACTATAGTTACTCTGAACAGTTACCCGATAATGTGCACTATAGTTACTCTGAACAGTTACCCGATAATGTGCACTATAGTTACTCTGAACAGTTACCGATATGTGCACATAATTACTCTGAACAGTTACCCGATAATGTGCACTATAGTTACTCTGAACAGTTAACCCGATATGTGCACTATGTTACCTCTGCACGTTACCCGATAATGTGCACTATAGTTTACTCTGAACAGTTACCCGATAATGTGCGCTATAGTTACTCTAACAGTTACCCGATAATGTGCACTATATTTTACTCTGAACAGACCCGATAATGTGCCTATAGTTACTCTGAACAGTTACCCGATAATGTGCACTATAGTTACTCTGAACAGTGACCCGATAATGTGCATGCTATAGTTACTCTGAACAGTTCCCGATAATTGCGCTATAGTTACTCTTACTGAACAGTTACCCGATAATGTGCACTATAGTTACTCTGAACAGTACCCGATAATGTGCACTATAGTTTACTCTGACAGTGACCCGATAATGTGCGCTATAGTTACTCTAACATTTCCCTATAATGTCACTATAGTTACTCTGAACAGTTACCCGATAATGTGCACTATAGTTACTCTGAACAGTGACCCGATAATGTGCGCTATAATTACTCTGAACATTACCCGATAATGTGCGCTATAGTTACTCTGAACAGTTACCCGATAATGTGCACTATAGTTACTCTGAACAGTACCCGATAATGTGCGCTATAGTTACTCTGAACAGTTCCCCCGATAATGTCGCTATAGTTACTCTAACAGTTACCCGATAATGTGCCTTAGTTTACTCTGAACAGTTACCCCGATAATGTGCACTAAGTTTACTCGAACAGTTACAGTTACCCGATAATGTGCACTATAGTTACTCTGAACAGTTACCCGATAATGTGCGCTATAGTTCCTCTGAACAGTTACCACCGATAATGTGCGCTATAGTTACTCTGAACAGTTACCCGATAATGTGCACTATAGTTACTCTGAACAGTGACCCGATAGTGGCACTATAGTTACTCTGAACAGTTACCCGATAATGTGCACTATAGTTACTCTGAACAGTGACCCGATAATGTGCACTATAGTTACTCTGAACAGTTACCCGATAATTGCGCTATAGTTACTCTGAACAGTTACCCGATAATTGCACTATAGTTACTTGAACAGTGACCCATAATGTGCACTATAGTTACTCTGAACAGTGACCCGATAATGTGCGCTATAGTTACTCTGAACAGTTACCCGATAATGTGCACTATAGTTACTCTGAACAGTTACCCGATAATGTGCGCTATAGTTAACTCTGAACATGACCCGATAATGTGCGCTATAATTACTCTGAACAGTTACCCGATAATGTGCGCTATAGTTACTCTGAACAGTTACCCGATAATGTGCACTATAGTTACTCTGAACAGTGACCCGATAATGTGCGCTATAGTTTACTCTGAACAGTTACCCGATAATGTGCGCTATAGTTACTCTGAACAGTTACCGATAATGTGCCCTATAGTTACTCTGAACAGTTACCCGATAATGTGCACTATTTACTCTGAACAGTTACCCGATAATGTGCGCTATAGTTACTCTGAACAGTTACCCGATAATTACCGATAAAGTTACTCTGAACAGTTACCCGATAATGTGCACTATAGTTACTCTGAACAGTTACCCGATAATGTGCACTATAGTTACTCTGAACAGTTACCCCGATAATGTGCGCTATAGTTACTCTGAACAGTTACCCCGATAATGTGCGCTATAGTTACTCTGAACAGTTACCCGATAATGTGCGCTATAGTTACTCTGAACAGTTACCCGATAATGTGCGCTATAGTTTACCTGAACAGTTACCCGATAATGTGCGCTATAGTTACTCTGAACAGTGACCCGATAATGTGCGCTATAGTTACTCTGAACAGTTACCCGATAATGTGCACTATAGTTACCTCTGAACAGTTACCCGATAATGTGCGCTATAGTTACTCTGAACAGTTACCCGATAATGTGCACTATAGTTACTCTGAACAGTTACCCGATAATGTGCACTATAGTTACTCTGAACAGTTACCCGAAATGTGCGCTATAGTTACTCTGAACAGTTACCGATAATGTGCACTATAGTTACTCTGAACAGTACCCATAATGTGCGCTATAGTTACTCTGAACATTACCCGATAATGTGCGCTATAGTTACTCTGAACAGTTCCCGATAATGTGCGCTATAGGTTACTCTAACAGTTACCCCGATAATGTGCTCTATAGTTACTCGAACAGTTACCCGATAATGTGCGCTATAGTTACTCTGAACAGTTACCCGATAATGTGCGCTATAGTTACTCTGAACAGTTACCTATAATGTCGCTATAGTTACTCTGAACAGTTACCGATATGTGCGCTATGTTATACTCTAAAACAGTTAACCCGATAATGTGCCTATAGTTACTCTGAACAGTTACCCGATAATGTGCGCTATAGTTACTCTGAACATTCCGATAATGTGCGCTATAGTTACTCTGAACGATTACCCGATAATGTGCACTTAGTTACTCTGAACAGTCCATAATGTGCGCATAGTTCTCTGAACAGTACCCGATATGTGCGCTATAGTTACTCTGAACAGTTACCCGATAATGGTGCACTATAGTTACTCTGAACAGTTACCCCGATAATGTGCGCTATAGTTACTCTGAACAGTTACCCGATAATGTGCGCTATAGTTACTCTGAACAGTTACCCGATAATGTGCGCTATAGTTACTCTGAACAGTTACCCGATAATGTGCGCATAAGTTACTCTGAACAGTTACCCGATAATTGCGCTATAGTTACTCTGAACGTTACCCGATAATGTGCGCTATAGTTACTCTGACAGTTACCCGATAATGTGCGCTATAGTTACTCTGAACATTTACCCGATAATGTGCGCTATAGTTACTCTGAACAGTTACCCGATAATGTGCGCTATAGTTTACTCTGAACAGTTACCCGATAATGTGCGCTATAGTTCCTCTGAACAGTTACCCGATAATGTGCGCTATAGTTACTCTGAACAGTTACCCGATAATGTGCGCTATAGTTACTCTGAACAGTTACCGATAATGTGCGCTATATGTACTCTGAACAGTTACCCGACTAATGTGCCTATAGTTACTCTGAAACAGTTACCCGATAATGTGCGCCTATAGTTACTTCTGAACAGTACCCTATAATTGTCCTATAGTTACTCTGAACTTTAACCCGATAATGTGCGCTATAGTTACTCTGAACAGTTACCCGTAATGTGTCGCTATAGTTACTCTGAACAGTTACCCGATAATGTGCGCTATATTTACTCTGAAACGTTACCCGTTAATGTGGCTATAGTTACTCTGAACCAGTTAACCGATAATGTGCGCTATAGTTACTCTGAACAGTTACCCGATATGTGCGCTATAGTTACTCGAACAGTTACCCGATATTGTTCGCTTAATTACTCTGAACAGTTACCCAATAATGTGCCTATAGTTACTCTGAACAGTTACCCCGATAATGTGCACTATAGGTTACTCTGAACAGTGACCCGATAATGTGCAGCTATAGTTACTCTGAACAGTTACCCGATAATGTGCGACTATGTTACTCTCGAACAGTGACCCGATAATGTGCAGCTATAGTTACTCTGAACAGTTTACCCGATAATGTGCGCTATAGTTACTCTGAACAGTACCCGATAATGTGCACTATGTTACTCTGAACAGTTACCCGATATGTGCCTATAGTTACTCTGAACAGTTACCCGATAATGTGCGCTATAGTTACTCTGAACAGTGTACCCGATAATGTGCGATCTAGTTCCTGACAGTTACCCGTATGTGCCTATAGTTACTCTGAACAGTTACCCGATAATGTGCGCTATAGTTACTCTGAACAGTTACCGATAATGTGCCGCTATAGTTTTACTTGAACAGTTACCCGATAATTGGCGCTATAGTTACTCTGAACAGTACCCGATATGTCGCTATAGTTCCTTGAACAGTTACCCGATAATGTGCCTATAGTTACTCTGAACAGTTCCCGATAATGTGCGCTATAGTTACTCTGAACAGTTACCCGATAATGTGCCTATAGTTACTCTGAACATTACCCTAATGTGCGCTATAGTTACTCTGAACATTTACCCCGATAATGTGCACTATAGTTCTCTGAACAGTACCGATAATGTGGCTATAGTTACTCTGAACAGTTACCGAATAATGTTCGCTATAGTTACTCTGAACAGTGACCCGATAATGTGCACTATAGTTACTACTGAACAGTTACCCGTATAATGTGCCTACTATAGTTACTCTGAACAGTTACCCGATAATGTGCGTTATCCTAATAGTTTCCTCTG
>JAACNH010005075.1:0-21628 GCA_019447015.1 Hymenochirus boettgeri | reverse complement strand
AATCCATGATGACAGTTGCTAACCAGAAGAACTAGGAACTAGTAAAGAGAGGGGCTGTAAAAGGACATGGCAGCATTTACCAGGTTAGCTATTCTCAGATCTCTACTAAAGCATATGAATCACCGCCAGGACCAGGCTATTACAACACCATTAAGAGCCTGCATACAGGAAGTCATTACTTTGAACATATTATATGCACAATTAAATGAATGACAGACTTGGGGGTTTAGTGGCTTGTGAAATATAAAAAAAAAAATTCCGCTTAAAGGGGGGCATGTCCACTGAAACATGTAACCTTTCTTTTGTCCATTAATAGCTAAATGGAGGTAACTCTCGTTAGGATATTTTCAATTATCGAACAGTGAGGAGGAAAACCAATACTTAGCCACGATCGCTCCTCAGGTGTGCTTCTTCAGTTGTATGTATGTATTATCTATTTTTTTCTTTATTATGCTACATACTTCCGCATTGCTTTTACAATAATTACTCAATTCACATCTGGCCAAACACAAAGTATGATGCGACAGACCTGAAACAGGTACACCTGAACTCCTATTCAGTAGAGTGATATGGTGTAACTCAAAAGAATTAGCAACCACATTCCAAAACAGAAACAAAGAAATGTCACTGATAGGTGGAACATAAAACCACGAGTAATATAGAGAAATGATATTATGAAACAAGCATATATAAAAACACATAAAAATCCAATACATACATAACACAATAGTAGCTGGCCAGCTCAAATCACGAGAGAAAAAATAGAGTCCTCTGCACTCGTACTAAGTGTGGCGTGCTCCACTCCCAAATAATCCAACCCTCAATGGATATTGCAATACAGGAATCAAAATTGGCACGGGTGGCATCGCAACTATAATTTTATCAATATATCCTTCCAAAATCGCCGTCTGTTTGGATCAACCGTGTTTGAGCCAAAACAGACGCGAGTTTTGGAGAGATTGTAGACGGGGAATATACCCACCTTGCCGTATTCGGATCCCAGAAGCGGCTAGCCACGGAAACACCGCCAGTCCGGGGACCGAAACGGCTAACCACTCTTGGCTACATTTGAAACTTCGGAGTGGGGAAGTATTATTATATTCGTGTTGCATACTGTTACCGCGCACCCCAGAGAATTTTGCTGTCAGTTTGGCACACCGGAGGGACTGTTTTATACCTCCTTTACCATCTCTCCCTTGTCATTATAAATATTTTAGTGATTATATGTTATTTGTAGCCTGGCCAGCTCTATTGTTATTATGAGGTATTAGGATTTTTATGTGTTTTATATATCGGCTTGTTTCAATAATACTCATTTTCGCGATATCTCGTGGTTTTATTGTTCTCACCTATCAGGTACATTTTCTGTTTTCAATTTACAATACAATGCCACGGCCTAAAGAGCTTACAATCTAATCACTTTATGTACTATATAAAACCTATCAGTATGTCTTTTGATTGGTGGGGAAACCGGTGTGCCCGAGGAGGAAACCCACACACAAGTCACGGGGGAAACATGAAACCTCCTTGCAGTGTGTTCAGGGTGGAATCAACTCAGTTCTGCAAGAATCAGCTGCTAACCCACTAGCCACCGTGCTGCCTCGACTCCATCATCCTTGCTTCCTCCCTTGTACTAACGTGTTGTGCACATATTTTACAAGGAGCGTGGATATATTGGTACCTGTCAGGGGAAGCACCAAAGGAGGGCGCGATTTGTGGGTAAGCTTAAAGGGGAACTATTCAGGAAGAATCAGCAAAGCCTTAAATGGGGATAAGATAGGTATAGATAATGCCCAAACATCTTAAATTATTTTTTCCCCTCCTCTGTATTCACTATGAAGCATCAGAAACAATGACAGATACATATAGTAACAACCAATCAATGTGGTATTAAAGGATGCACTTGAGGCATTTGGTTACACTGGGGAATGGTTCAGAAACATACTCAATAAAAATTAATATTGATAAAGCTCCGGGACCAGATAAAAAACTCATGTCAACAGTAAGAGATTATTGCTCCAATATTCAACAAGTGTGTAGTCAGGGCCCACGCTCTACATTAGGCGAGTGAGGTACATTTGCCTCAGGTGGCCACCCCTGCATGAAGAACAAAGGCGGCAGTAGCAGGCAGTAGTGGAAAATTACATTTATTTCTAACTTGACTTTCTGAGGAAACTGTTTAAATACCAATTTGATATGAGTTTCAAAATTGTAACATTTTAGCCACGCTAAAACAAGCCCACAATCAAGCCACCCCCCCCACTTAACACAACGGCTTGCGCCCATTGCCTGGTAAATATTTCGGGGTGGCATTCAAAGTTTGGCTACAGCGAGTCAAAGCCTAAGGGGGAAAAGTGCCCTGGTAGTATTGTTAAAGCCTGGTAATTACAGGACCTTGTGAATTTAACTCCAGTGGGGAAGATACTTTACACGTTTGATAAAGGGGAACGTATTCTAGTGTATGTTTGAAAGAACTGACCTTTATACGTAGTAATCTGCCATGGATTTAGGGGGGGGACAAACTTGCTTGGCATTTATGAGGAAGAGGAGTAGGAGCGTAGGAATCACTTAGATTTTGATACAGTCCCCCATAAGTGACTGTATAAGGTTGTTGGGCTTGGCAGCACACTTGGTACATGGTTGTAGTTGTTAATGGTGCCTTTGTTGATGTGGACTATAATTCTAAGTGGTGTGCCACAGGGTTCTGTGTTGGGCCAGTGATTGGAAGTAGGTGTTGTCAGCAAGTTGAGACAAAAAACTTTGTCTACCATTCAAACTTATAGATGATGTGCAATCTAGATAGATTGTCACATTGGAGGAAGTGGCAAATGAGATTCCATGTTGATAAATGTAAGGGCCTATTCACACTACACCGTTGTCTCTTTTTTTATTCCCCATAGGAATTTATAATATTTTTTGAATGCAATGAAAAACGTTGGTACCAGACATCAACAGATAACAATACATGCGTTTTGCGTTTCTGTCCATTTTTCGAAAAGGATGCCTGGGATTCCTGTGGGCGTTATTTCAGTGCTTTCAGCCCCCTTAAATTTGAAACAATGCGTTCAAAACGCAAGACAGAAATGCAGAAAAAAAGTAAACAAATGGATCGCAACGGATACAAAAATGCTTAATTGTGTGTGAACAAGCCCTAAGGGGATGCTTTTGGGCTTAAAAAATCACTGTGCTGCTTGCTATAAATGGCTCTGTGTTAAGTGAATCCCTGTTAGGGAAGGGATCTTGGAGTTGGTTGGTGGGTAACAAACTTAAAGGTAGCAGCAAGCAGTGCCAGGCAGGCAACAGTCAGACGCCAGATGGTATTGTGCTTGTATAAAGAGGGGGTATGAATTACAAAGCACTGGTAATATGCCATTTGAAATATGTGGTGCAGTTTTGGAATCAAAAAGGACATTGTTGAAATGGAAAGGGGGTCAGAAATAGGGATGGCCTGGTTCGCGGATACCGAAACCCGGATCTGCACGGATTTATCCCGTTCGCGACACAGCGGATTTTTCCGGATTTTCCAACTTCCGAACCACGGATTCTCGTATTTTCAAAATTTTTAAAATACGAGAAATCTCGCATTTCGAAAATTTGAAAATAGAGAAATCACGTATTTTCGAAAATTTTGAAATTAAGAGGATTTCTCGTATTTTAGAAAATAGTATTTTCGAAAAAATTTCGAAATTACGCTCGTTTTCAGTTATTTTCGAATCGCACAAACTTCCATATTAGCAGTTTTTAAACAGCTGATCGCACTTATGAAGGAAACTTGCCTTTGGCTTAATTTGCCAGCATATCCATCTTAATCAAGCAGTAAATTTACAATCTAATTCCTCACTCTCAGAATTCCAGAAAACGGTGAAAACAGTGATGAAAAGTTATTTTCTAGGATTCTGGGACTGAGAAATTATTTTTTATACTTTATTCGGGCAATACTATTTCATAGCATGAGACTGCAAAGTACCTTCTCTTTTAAAGGATTTTCAATGGTAGTGGAATAGTAATTTGGCTTCTTGGATAAAAAACTGTCAAAATTAAGAACTGATTTTCATTACTTTCCCATGTGCAGCTGTTCCTTTTCTGTCTTTTAATTTTTTACCGCAGTCACACACAACAAATCTGCAGCCATTGGAAATTTACCCATCTGCTAGATATAAAAATATACGTGTGAAATATTACAGAAAAGTAACGCGCTTTGTCAAGATCACTTGACACATAACAGAATATAGCCATAAAATAACTTATTCCTGGTGATTTACTTGCTTACCTATTGCTGTATTAGAATTTTCTCAGACACTGGGAATCTATCAGATTTAAGTATTCAAAGCAATGGGAGGTTAAAGAACTTTTAAGATCACCCACAAGTTGATAAATGGAACCCAGGATTTCTAAGTCATGTGATTTAGTCATGTGGTACATTATGTGGAAAATCAGAAGGAATTAAAGGAGATGAAAAAGCCTGAAGGGTTCAAGTTAGCTATCATAATCACTGACAAAAATAATATTATCAAGGGTAAGATTAAAAAATTACCTGGGAGCAAAATTAAGATCCCAGATAGCAAAGTCAATTGTAAAATGTTCAAATATGAGACATTAATATCTGATTTTGAATCAACATAGTTATAAAGGACGTTGCTATCTGTACTGCTCATTTAACGCCTATAGGTGATATGGTACAATGCAGTTTTGGTCAGTGCACTTATGCATGGTTCTGGTGCGATTGGCAACAATGGAAATGGCAACGTGTGCAATCCATTCCAAAGACGTGTGCTGTAACTATACAGAGTGGAACTGGTTGTAGGAAGATTTTGCTAGTGAATGTACAGATGATGATGGTACAAGGACACACTAGCATTCTTTATAGTGGTATTTGTAGGGATGGGAAATGTAATTGTTTATGTTTATACTGTCATGCATAAGACGACTGTAAAGCCTTTAAAGTCTCCTTGTCTAACAACTAGTGTTATTTCTCAGCTTGGCTGGTGTATCTGGGTTTAAGTTAGGTAGCCATGCACAGTCCAATGTTTTTCGATCAGACTTTTAATGGTCGGAATAACGATCGGAGAACCTATGAAAATCCCACCTTGTGCTGATCTTCTGTAGATTTCAGCTTGTAAATTACCGAGGATCTGGTTCTGGTTGATGGGATTGATGGAAAATTTTCTGTCTTGCCCCATCAGTTTTTTTTCGATAGTCCGATCGTTATCGCAGATTGTCTATTGAAAACTCTAAAACAATGTCCTCGAAATCCGATTGAATTCTTCAGAATACGATGGTGTATGGGGTTTACCTAGAAAACTAATTTGTACATGTTAATGTTTGTCACCCATGTTAGTTCAAAAATCAGTGTACAATCACAGATAATACCATGTCAACCAAATGAATGAGATGAATAGATTACTTTATATAATAGCCTTTCTCACAACTATAACACTGTGCAAAAAGCAACCAAATCCAGCTAATGGCTATTGGACGTGCTTTATTCATAGCAGAGGAGGAAGAATTAAGGAAACATTTAATCCTCAACATTTACAGCAGCATGTATGTCATTATACTCTGTACACAATGAGATGCGGCAACCTCCTTGTGCTTTTTCAAACACCACAATCAATTATGGGTGTATATGTACTGAGTTTGTGTAGTGTAGGTTTGTATTTAGTATGCATTGCATCTATTTATTACTGTGTTAATCAGGGGATAACTACCAGGAAAGCAGTGGGGGCAAGGGGCCCCATCTTCTTATTTTCCTATGACAGATATAGCCTCCTCCCAGAAAACCATGTGGCTGAAGCACAGACAGGGGCCATCATAGTTTTGCTGGGGGCCCAGTGATTTCTAGTTACACCACTAGTGTTTAAAGGGCATGTCCACCCTCAAAACTAAATTTAACCCACTACGGCCCACTCTGTAGTGTATGAAAATCATTTAACTACATCCCTGCTCCCAAAACGGTTTTTCCTGTAAAGGCCCCCCCAAAGTTTAAAAACTGACCACCAGGAGCCTGGCCACCAGGAATAGTTTCGACCTCTGAGCTGTCTGTCAGAGGTTTTTGGCTTGCTCAGAGCAGCCCTTCACACCCACCCCCTCCCTCTCCCTCCCATTTGGCTCTCCTCCCTAGTGTTAAAAACCCTAGGCAGTATTAGAGCTAGTTCCCCCAGCCCCAACCGCTATAATATATTTTGCAGAGACTCCCCCACTCTTTACTTACTTACCTCTCTCGCCAGCGTGCTGAACTGCCAGCAGCCATCCATGTTGGCTGCCTCTCAGACAATCACAATGCGCTGCCAGTCGGCCTGCTTGCAGTTCTATGCAAGCAGAAGGCCGGGCATTGGGCGGAGAGAGAGGGAAGGTAAGTAACGATCGGGGGACTTTGAAAAAAAATTATAGCGGTTGGGGCTGGGGGAACTAGCACTACTATCTGCCAAAAGCTGGGAAAAGTGTGGGACATGCCCTTTAAATTTACATTACAAATTAAATTGTAATATGTGATTATAGTGTTGTGGGTAAGTGTGGTTGTCTTGCAATAAGAAATCCTACTAACACATAAAACAACACACACACAGGCAGACATGTTTCTTGGCTTCAAATTGATAAAGAGCTCACAGCGCAAAGGTGTGAATGTGAGGATATTTGCCAAAGACATATTATGCTGAATCTCCTTGAGAATTCACCTGGATTTCTGCAAGGGCAGGTTGCAGGCAGGTAAAGGTGTCCGTAAACCTGGCAGGATTAACCCCACTTACTGTTTCTCTCACTGCAGGAGGCTTCTCCAAGTGAACAGAGATATTAAAGAACATTGTAACAGTGTGAAACACAGAACAATTCAACCATGAATAAGTATTCCAAGTGATGCAGCTGTGTACTAGGGTAAAGTGTTCCACAGCTAGCTGTATATGTGTAATAATGCTTTATTAAAATATACTATATTCAGAGTCATTTCTTAAACAAAAGAACACTGTTCTGATGAAACTAAATGGTTGGGAAAAATGCTAATGTGTGTAGACTCTTGATGTTGTAAAGTAATCATACCTGCGGGATGTCGGGGAGCCTAGGGGGAATGGTTCACTTCACCTCCCCTAATAATAGCTAAAGATTGATGGCTAGATTATCTAACGAGCAGTCTACCAATTCTTTATTTAATATGTGTACCTAGACTTAGAATAGATATTTATAAAGATCCTATTGGTAAAAAACCAATATATTGATCCTGTTACTAGCTGCAGTGCCTTTTTTACGTTGCATCACATGGCAATGTTATTTTACAACCATGATGTAAAATAATGCCTGCCACCCCGTCAATGAGCAGATACCATGCATCTAAAACTACACACACCAGTTGAAAAAATATTATTACTATCTCACCCAATAACTACCAATACCATCAAATTGTTGATAAAGGACACCAGGCTCATTCATCCAGGGCAGTGAGCTATTGGAAGCAGAAGTCGCACTACCCGATGGTAGCTAGTAACCGTTTTTAAAGGTCAAGGAAGTGGCAACAGAATTTTCTTATCACAAGGACACACACGCGATATGAATCAATACAGGAGATTTACCAGAGCGAAAGAGTCGGTGTTTAGTTACATTAACAATAAGCTATTTGCAAATAGAAGTAAAAACCCTTGTAGCAAGTTAACTCTCTTGTCATACAGCACAGTTCCCTTTTGATTTTCCAATGTGGATTTTAAGGACTTTCTACTGAAGAAAATCATTTAAAAAAACTTGCTACATTTGAATTTGATGCAAAAGAAGGGGTTTTCATATGCAAAGGCGTAAGTTGCATTTAATTGAATATTTCTTTGCGTGTAATAATTAAGTCAGACCAGATGAATTCCTCTTTCAGACCCGGTCCGTCTAGTAAGAACGACTGAGATTCAGAAGAGATTAACATCAAATTATGTAACTGAGCACAATTTGGTCTAGTTATTTCTTTTGCTAAGTGGAATTATGTATTTGGTAATGGGAGAAAGGTTGGAGGTAGCGCATTTTATTATAGAGCCAATGATAATGCAGTGTAAATGTGTCACAAAGGCCGGAAAGCCATCCAGGAATGAATCAGAAATGGATACATGGAAGGGATTTTAATTTGACTTCCTGAAAAAATCAAAAAAAAAAGTGTCCCTAGAATATGCAAAGTATAGGAAATTTGTTTAGGAGAAGTGGTGAGATAAAAAAGAGAAAGCCAGCGAATATGAAGAAGAACATTTAATTACATAGGCCTAGTGAATAAAAAGACTGAATAAATGATCAAAAAGGGATAAAGTATTAAGTACTTATTTATTCTTTAAAATGATATTAAAGAAAGTAAATATATACAAAAAGAATAAATTGCCTTTTATAATAGGTCATATATCTTAAGTATTAGCATGCTATTGAAAAGAGAAGGATGTAGGAGAAAAGAATAAACTACGAGTGATGGGTAGAAAATGGTGGTAAAAAAAAAAAGAAGAGAACTACTGGATAAAAACTAAATAAAGATGCAAAACAGATGATGAGTACAAAGAGATACGACAATGGAATGAGGGAAGAAGAAAAAGAGAATTCAGGCATTTCACTTTTTTTAATAAACATTTCCACCGTTCTTATTTATACAGAACCATTATATTAGGCATCATTCCCACTATGTTACTCTATGGGATTTTTTATATACTAGACATTAAACCAGTACAATAATGGGCGCTAGAAGCCAGAGACCCCCCTCAGTGTCCCAAAAGCCAGAGTCCCCCCTCGTCCCAAAGGAGAGCCCCCCTCTGTCCCAGAGCTCCCCTGTCAGAGTCCTCCCTGCTGTCCCAGACTCCCCCTTCTGTCTAAGAGCCCCCCCCTCTGTGGCAGAGTCCCCCTCTGTGGACAGAGCGGTCCCCCTCTGCGGCAGAGTCCCCCCTCTGTCGCACAGCCCCTTTTTTGACAGAGTCTTCCCCATCTGTGGCAGTCTTCCCCTCTGTGGCAGAGTCCCCCCCTCTGCCAATTGTTATGTTAATTTACCGTTGTGCCGTAAAACGCAGATACTGCAAGTAATAAATACAGTGTGGTATTGGTATTTAACACCACGGTCATAAATTACTGAAAGCAAAATTGTAAAAAATGTTGTGAATTTAGGATCATTTTAAAGAAGCCAATATTGTTATTTAATGATATCGCGTATAAATAGTGTCCTGAGGCACAATACACATTACTATGCACTTTCTGCAACACATCTGTCCATTTACGCAGCAGTAGTTTTTACTCTAAAATACATCAAAACCAGAAATTTCACCTTAAAATCTCGGTTTTGCTACAAAAAATGCAATGAAAAAAGCAAATGTTGCTGCAAAGTGGTGTTCAATATGTTGTATGCACCCATCTAATGTGTATGGCTGCTTTAAATTTACTAAGAAAGAATAGACTCCTTAAGAACACAAATCCACTTTGAAAGTATGTGCCATCCGTTTCTATTATTCACAGGGAGATGGGAAACGCTTATTCCCACCTCCCTGTGAATAATAAAATGCCCAGGGGACACATGGAATTACCTTACCACACTCCACTCGCCTAATATAGGGCGCTTGGTCAGGACAGAACGGCTCTCAGTCGCGGAGCGGCTTGCAGTGGAGCGGCGGAGGAAAGTTCCAGGTCTCCCGAGGTATAAGCTTTCTCACCTCGCTGTGTGAATAATAGAAACGGATGGAAATACTTCCAAAAGTGGGAGTTATGTGGATTTTGTGTTCCTTTATGCATAGTAATGAACTTGTACCTCCTGATACAAGTCATTACTAGACTTATGACCTAAGCAAATGACACCAAAGGATCATTTATATTAGCTTAGCAACGTATAAAAAAGTAAAGAAATGCATTTCTTTTAACTTGTTATTGAGACTCAAAGAAAGAAAAATAAATGAAATTCTTCAGCGTCACTAGACATGGAAATCCAATAACATACATATTTAAAATTAACTCCCTAAATAAACTGGAGATACAAGCTTCAGAACAATCTGCAACATCTCCTCCTCTACACGTGCTGTAATCCAGTCTACTACATTAATCATGTTAAATACTGTCATCTAACATTTTACAAATATGTTTATAAAGTGATGCCAGAGCTATTGCCAATATGACACATAATAGGATGACTCATACATACAATACACCAGTGATGTCTGCATTCTTGTAAATAAGGCTGGGTACACATGGAGGGATATTTTGTCCCAGCTGAGAGTTTCTAGCGTTAGCGCACGGTCGGGACAAATGATGTCGGGCGCGGCAATAGTGGCCGACTGACAGTTTGCGTCACATGAGAATCATAGGGGCGACTGGCCCGAAAAATCTGCCTGTGTGTACCCAGCCTAAGGCTTGCATCCCTTCAAATGTTTGTGAAAAGAGATGGCCGAAAAACTACTAGTTCAGTTTTTGGATTTTGGATTTGGATTTCCAATTCAATAATTTTGGAAGCACGGGCTATTTTCGATAATTTAAAATAGCCTTGAACGTTCGAAAAATTTCCAAAATACGATCGGAGACCATTTTCGGTTTCCAATGTATTTTCGAAAATTTCGAATGTTCAAGGCATTTTGAGAATTATCATCGAAAACAGCCCCGTAATTTCGAAAATATCTTCCGAAGCCCGAAATCCGGAGGATCTTTCGTATTCAGAACCGAGGGCTTCCGTGTCGGATCCGGGTTTGTGTCGAACCTGGATCCCATCTCTAATTGTAAACTACAATTTTTGCGTAATTTTTCTGATTTTCACCAGATTATATAAAGCATAAAAAATGTATGTTCCGTAGAGACAAATTACAAATTAATTAAAAAATAAAAACACAAAATGGCGTAAACTCTATCTAAGTGCAGGATGCAAGAAAAGTGCCCAGCTAGGTAAGCCTTTTGATAGTATGTGGAGATGACATTGAAATAAAGTGTTTGATTTTACGGCATGACCATATCTGTATCGGAGAAGTGTTCCACTATCAGTATGATTTTTCTTTAATTGAATCCAGAGGACGGGTCTGGACCATCCTTGAAATGCAGGAAGTTAAAGGACAACTAAAGCCACAGAACAACACTAACCAGAAGGCAGAACACCTTGATATAAAACCAGTAATCGTGTCTTACCTCTCATTTTGATACGGGCGCTGGGAAATTTACTAAATAACATATGTTTGTGCTTATATCTCAGCATTTAATATCACACAGTTGTTCAACGACTATTATGTTCTGCTATGCTCAGTCTTAGTTATGGCACACTTGTTACAGTGTTCACACATTAAAAATCTCTAGCCAATCCTTTTACCGGACAGATAAGCAAGGAAGCATGTGACTGAGGTCAGGGGGTGTGGTCTAACACTGCCACCTACACACAGATATATTCATCAGTTCTTAACAGGCTTTGATTTACTTTAACGAGTTAAAAGTGTGCATTTTAAGTTTATTGGTGTTTTTAGGGGTTGTTTTCAGATTCTGGAGTATACAAATTGGGTTTAGTTCTCCTTTAACCTTCACAGACATGTTATTAGTCACATTTGTGCTAGAAAAATTATCCCTCTACCCATTTCTGTATATGTTTTTTTAAAAATTATACACAAGCAAACCAAGACTATCCAAGCCAAAGATCAAAGCATTGTTATATATGTAAGGAACACTCAGGACACATTAATCACAGGAATATTTTAAATCATAGAATATAGTCAAACACACTCTGGATATTTTCCTGCATTTAAAGGAAAAACTAAGTCTCCAGACATATTAACCCAATACATACAGCACATTCACAGAGAACAACAAGCGTGTCCCACCTTAGACGTGTACACACCATGCAATTTTCAGTCCAATTAACCATACTTCAGGTATGGGTCAATCGGGGAGAAAATATTGCATGGGTTTTGGCAGCCTGTGATGGCCGTATTCGTACAAATCAGATGAATGGGTAGTACTTTTGTCCTTTGCCCAGGCACACAAATCCCGGTTTAGCTGTGGCTGACCGGTGATTTATGACATTAACACGTGGGTACTAGGTCCACTCCTATATCCACCTTAGCTGGGTGAACCCAGATAAGTGTACTCAGTACACTTCACATGCTCGTAGTGCAACAGATCAAAACAAGAAAGCTATAGCTTGCTTCTTAGAAGCTGACAGCCAATCATATAACAGCAAAATGACCTGCCCTATTAGTCACAGATCATGCTACAGAAGATTCTGCCTTACAGACACAGAACAGCGATTTAACAGAGTTGAAAACACAATGTTGTAGATTTAACATGTTAATCTATGTTCCCCTGCACATTCCTTTGCATTTCATAAAAAAACAAAATGAATATTGGTGTGGGTGACATGTATATAAATGCAACTTACTAGAGACATATCTTATACAATGTACAGTAACGATGGACTAGAACTCAAAACAGAGTTTGAGTCTGTTTTATGAGTTCATTCAAACTCTGACTTTTTTTGGACTCTTCCACTATAAACTCGCAGACTTTTTTCGATTATTATTGAACATTGAATCAATAATCCTCGACTTTAGCGCTCATAACCCTAGAATGCTGTGTTTTTCCGGTAACCCTCAAAAATAATGCAGAAGCTTAAAAGATAATACTTATTGTAAAGAATGGGGGAAGGAACATTTTAAATAATATGAGTTAATTACCTTGAAAGAAAACTTAATTATAAATTCCCTTTTACTTTTACTTTTTTTAAATT
Source organism: Hymenochirus boettgeri (assembly GCA_019447015.1). Taxonomy (NCBI): domain Eukaryota; kingdom Metazoa; phylum Chordata; class Amphibia; order Anura; family Pipidae; genus Hymenochirus; species Hymenochirus boettgeri. The sequence continues at coordinate 8,955 of JAACNH010005075.1, read as the reverse complement.
ATCTTTAAAATTTACATTAAAATTGCATTTTACATTAAAATAGATTAAAATTTAATAAAATTTACTTTAAAATGTACTAAAATACTTAAAAAATGGGGGAAGGACATTTTTAAATAATTTGAGTTAATTTACCTTTTTATAGTTGTTCAACAGGAATGTTCTCCCTGTGCTTCTGTGCTTATGTGGTTTTTCACTGTTTGGATGACGTCATCTGGTGTGGCGAGTTTGGGATGTTCACATCCGAACTCTCGCGATATTTGTAGTTATTGAAATACTAGCGTGCGGGTGGTCGGCGTTCTCACACAATTGAGAAAGCTCTATTCACTAGAGCGAAACGCGTATTGGGGGTTCTGTCTCTCAGTCCTCAATATGATATATTTGGTTCTTTACGCTATGTCTCTTGCCACTGCTGCCTTGTCTTTAGAGTCTGCAGGATGTCTTGCCTTATTGTGTGTTTGACTGGATATAGATGAGTATACCATACATATCTAGTATGATGAAGTATCTAGGTGTATATTATTTGCTACTTTGCTTGTTGGTATCATTTACACTAATATACTCCTGCCTCTATATAGGTGTGTGATATTTTTGTGCATTACTAGGCCTTTGTATTTGCGGGGGGTATCTATTTACACTTATATAGGATACATTATTGTACATGTACTTTATATATTAATATGTATAATACTATGAGACTGAGGGTATGTTAGATAATACCATGTGTTTTTAAGTGTTTTTATATTTTTGTTGCCCACGAACGAGTACAATAAAGGGTTTTATATATTAGCCAGACGAAATTCTAAAATGGAGGCACTAAGGCCTAATGGCCGCAGTGCTTCTCCCCTTCCCCATGTTCCCCCTTCCTCCCTGTATTCCCCCTCCCCTTCCCTTTCTTTTCAATTCTAGTCAAAGGGCCAACTGGGAGAGGGAGGGGAGGGCGAGGAGGAGGGGCAACGTAACACCTAAGGCCCCATAGGCTGTAACAAAGAAAAGTAGGCGGGAACTAGGAAACAAAGGTCAAGTGGAGCATATAACAGGGAAAAAAAACAAGCAGGATGTATAATATTAACTTGTACCTTTTTCTTTCCTCCCTCCCACCCATCACAATTGGTTTAAGCAATCGTTTCAGGCATAAGGTAAATACAGTATACCCAACGGAAGTACAGAAAGCAGCGGCGGGGGAATGCGAAGGAGGAGGACGCCCGGGGGGAAGGCTTGGCCCCGGCCGAGGAGCTATGATCGTACGGTCAGCCCTGGAGGCCGGGTCCAGACCTTACCGGGGGCGCAGTTTGGAGGAGAGAACCTGGGGTGTGGCCGGGTGGGGTCCGGTCACTCCTCCGCTTACTCTCCTGGGCCAGGATGGAAGAACGGCAACTGTGGTCAAGCGCATTCCTGGGACCGAGAGGGGACTTTTTGCCTAAAACTTGATTGTTAACTTTGCTGTTAATTATTGAAAAATAAACGCAGGGTCCTATCATTGGGGCCCTGCCTTTTGCCAAAAGTATGGTGTGTCGGTACTTATTTCAGTGTAACAGAGGGAAAACGTTTAGGCCATTTAGGGCTTATATATTATATTCGAGTGCCATAGGTTTTCTTTTTCTTTTTGATTTTATATATTGCGTGTTTATACCTGTTGAGCACCATCACTATTGATGTGTTCCATAACACTAGTGCCCTAATTCCTTTCTCTAGTGGGTTTCTCCAGGTCCCTCCCCCACTAATAATGATATACTATATATTATATGATAGGACATTAGATTGTAGGCTCTTGGGGACAGGTCCTGATTTTAAAAAAGGTCATTCCATTATCAATGTTTTAATGTATATAATAAGCTATTGGAGCCCACTTCCTTGTTCCTCCTGTTTGATGGCAAAGTACTATTGTTATATCAATTATACCCTAATTACTTATGTCCCTTGACTATTTATGTAAATAATATTGTGTTTTAGATATGTATTTTATTCCCTGCAATTTTTCCCTTGTCTTCATCCTTGGTAAAATAAACAAAATACTGAAAGTTTGATCTTTGAATTGTGTCAATTGAAAATTGAATCATTTTAATATTGTTGTTTTTTTCATTGTAAATACCATTTATCCATAGTAATCCATAGCTTTCATCAAAAAATTCAGTAATGAATTCAAACAAACCATTGGACGGATGAATGACTTTATGGAATCTACTCTGTCCCTTAACTGCATCCCTTGACAGGGTAAATACTAATATTGTCTACTAGGTGACGAAAACACACGATAGTGACATGGCAGTTCATGACATGAAAGCAATCTTTGGCATGCATTACATATATATGGAGCTTTCAGAAGGTGACAAAGGGTGACCTTTAAATTAACACTGCCAGTGCTTAGCATATAACTTCTGTATTCCTTCAACTACTTTAAAGGGGAACTGTGATAACCCAAAAACAGCAATTTTAAATGAAAGGTTCCTACTTTAAAATGAGCTATCAACCCCTCTCTATGTGCTGCACAGCCTAAGATGTAAAGAAATCACTGATCAGAAAGTTAGGGGATGGGAGGCTCTGAATCGCAGTCACAAATAGTAGTTCTTTCTCTAATCTGCGGTTGGCACATGCTCAGTGCAGGAGAAAGCAGAAGAAACCAGGAAGAGATTGAGTTACAGTGACTGAAGGAGGACTCAAGAGAGGAGGGGGGGTATCATCACAGTCTACAGCAGGGAGGTGTGTAAGGTGTGAACATCTTTTGCGTTGGAGCGGGAGGTAGAGACCAAATCCGGTTTAGGTGTGATCGGTGAGTATCACGTGACTTACTCGGTACCCGCCCCGGCTTGGTGTGCTCTACCGGAACTAGCTGTGTTCGGTACGTTTGGAGATATCTGGAGAGCATTGCCACTACTTAAAATCATGTGGGTTTCTACTTATTGCTATGTATCTGTGAGACATACAGAGGCTGGATACAATGTATCAACTTACATTGCACTGTTGCACATCGGATTTTCGTTCCTCTGGATGGGTGAGGACCGTCTCGATACATTAATTTACTTTGACCAATTGTTTTCTACTGTGTTGATAACATATACAGCCTCCATTTAAATGACTTTAGACCACCTGTTGGGATATATTTATATACCTCTTTTCCAGCCTGTCTAGGATGTGGTTTTTATATATTTATGTGTGTAATGCACTTTTTCTATTTGACTTAAAGTTTTGGTGGGGGAGAGCGTTTTGCTTTTTATTTGTAAGTAGAATAAACTCTTGTTTTACCACCGCATGTTCATGACTGTTTCAGTCACAAATTTTAGTCTATATGACACATATCTGTGTATGTAACAGCGTGAGTGCACCTATCTATTTGATTGGGTGTTGAATTGTACTGTAGGGTATCTTTGTTACCGTGTGTTTATTTGTATATATTATTCATACAATTCTTAGCACCGGTTAGATGTGGACTTAGCTGTGTTCTATATTTACCCGTATCTTTACATATTCCCTATTGTCTCCATGTATACCGTTATCCACCGTGGATCATTGCTCCCCTCTGCTATCAACCACTCTGCCAATGGTACAAACATGTAAATATTCCTTCAAAAGAGACCTCATTGGGATTACATGCCTGCTGTTATACTGAAACTTAAGCCTAATAGAATTAACCAGGCAGACCAAGAGTTGGGTGAATAAAATAGGGCACAGCTTTATAACACATTTACAACATGTGTTCACACATTGCCAACCTTAAAGTGTACTCCTTGCCTCGGATCCAATGACCACCCCCAGCCTAGCCAAAGCTAAATGCCACGCCTCCGTGGTCCCAGAGGGCATGTAACGGCTCAACACCCATAACCATTGCAAGGATGACACCGCCTCGCTGTGACTCCAACATATTTCTTTAACCAATAACACATAACATATAACATAACTTTAGGGAGGGAGGGATGGGACCTCTCTGTTCTTCCTAGCAATTCTTTAAATGGCACCGACTCCTACAACATGCCCGCCTCTTATAGGCCGGTGACGTCATCCGTGACGTCACATTCCCGCCCCCCCGCGAATCCGGTGCAGCCAATCCCTCCGCACATGGCGATGACGTCACAGCGGACGCGACCGGACCCGCGAGAAGGGAGAGAAGAACTGGACCCAATAGGACTAACAAATCCCAGCATGCCTGGCGGCGAGGCACCCGCCCCTAATACGCGCCGGTGCTTCCAGACAGCTGAGTGCTATTGATGCAATTGTGAATAAAACTTTTATTCACCCATTTTTATACAAAGGCAACGTTTCTCAAGCCTCAAGGAAAATTTTTTTGGGGTAAAATTTCTTTTGGGATTTACCCCCAGGAGCAAACTTGGTATATTTCTGGAAGCCACATTTGCCGGGAGGAATTGGTGAATCGGGTAAATGAAGCCTATTGTCCTTAATTTAAAAAAAAAATCTCATTTATTTCTACCATTTGCTCTGCTTTGCTGTGGCCAGTAGTGAGCTGCCATTTTAGTCTGCAAGTTCTTCTTCTTCCCAGGATGCACCACTCCTTGGAATGTTTCTAATGGTGGCCATACCTGTTACAATCTTAGTATTAGATCTGCAGATCGTAACGATTTTCACCCCTTTTATGAATAATAGGCCGACAATTGGCTGTTTTTTTTTTATCTCCAGTTGTAAAAAAATATTCTGTCCATCCGATCGTACGATTCGATGATCATAAGATCATCATAAGCTTTGTTGCATCTATCACCTCCTTTACAGTAATTTTCTAATGGCTGCTGCATGGGTAAAAAACATGCTCGATCTCTACTGAGCAACTAAAATACCCACGGACTGAGACCATAATGGACATTACACAGTGATTACACATTTTATTATGCATAGAGAAATCTCGGGATTGGCAAAATATGGCCATTGAAAATACTGTGTATACATGTATTGTTCAAAACTTCCCTTTAAAGTGCCTACTTCTCTTCAACCCGGTAGGCAAGAATGTGTAAGATATGTGGCAAGTCCAGGTAAGTACAGAATGGGGTGTTAACCAAATGCTGGCCAGAGGTAAAGACATCTATAAAGCACCCTGGATAAGGAAGCGACACTTTTTCCAGTAGATGCAACCAAGCAGTATTCACTTCTTTGTCAGTATGCAAATACATGTATACTGTATCCCGAGTGCAATTTGTATAATAAGCTGAAATAGTTTGATAATTAAAGCAGGCTGGTATGGTTGGCATTTATATAAAGTCAAATATTGTAACATATGTTGGGAAATGAAATTGGGAGAAAAACTGTGATCACACTAACCTCGACTTATACTCGGGTCAAGTCTTATTTAGCTCCAAATTCTGCAATTGCGGGATAGAACCAGTAGGTGGCGGCTGTGTAACCTGCATAGAAAGTTACAGAAGCTGTTCTGCCTTTACACACTTCCTGCTTCCTGGAGTCTGGCTGCGGACTCTCTCAGACTGTCATGCTCATCTGGATGCTGAACTCTGATGGGTCTCTCAGTGTGGGGCAAAAAACAGCTACTAGTTCAGTGCAAATGACAGCTTGAAACTAGAACTCAGGTGACTTTTTAACACTGGGATCAGAGTCCTTTACTATATGGGGGTCAGAGTGCCCTTTACTACAAGGGGGTCAGAGTGCCCTTCTTACTATATAGGGGTCTCAGGGGCCCTTTACAATATGGGGTGTCAGGAGATTGTAAATGATGGTAAGCTTAATTAAAGTTTACTGAACCTGCCACACATGTTTAAAAACTGCAACTCACAGCAACAAGCGCTGGGAGTTGTAGTTTCCAAACATCTGGGCTGCCAAGGAATAGGGTTACTGGTACTGGAGTGTGGCTATTACTGTATGGGATTCATGTATGGGAATTCTGCTGTCCATTTAAAGGGCAAATCATTTCTATGCTACTCGAGTCAATCGGTTTTTATAAAATTTTCAGGTAAAAATAGGTACCTCGGCTTATACTCGGATCGACTTTACTCGAGTATAAACGATGATTCTGGATTGACAGGATCATTTGGTAATGCCATGACTTATGTTGTGGTCATACTGTACATGTGGGAATATATATGCAATATGTTCCATTAACATGTTTGTATCCTCCCTCAAATACAAACTATGTGTGAGATGTTTTAAATGATTTTAAATGTCGTGTTCCAAGTACAGATTGAGTTAAATCTACACAGAAGTACTGTGATGAGCACCGTGCCAGCTTCTTAATTAGCATATTTCTGGAAAAAAGTTATGTTCCATAGTTTCAATATTACATTTACGGGCCTCTGTTGGTTTAGCTTATTCAACAGGTATATAACATAAGATACCTACAGGAATACACGCATCTATCTATCGATATCTATCTATCTTCTCATCTCTAGTTATATATCTATCTATCAATCATATCTATCTATCAATCATATCTAGCTATGATATTATCTATCTATATTTATCATCCTATCTATCCAGGATATTATCCATGATATTTATCTATCCTATCTATCTATCCTATCTAGCGATCGAGCGGAGCGCCGAAGATCGTCGTATTCCTCTCTGTTATCGATCGCAGTCTTCTCGGCACGACGTATATCTATCGTCTATATATCTATGTCACAGTCTCGGCGCGTCTATCTCGTTATCTATCCTTTCTCTCTATCATCCGTTATTCCTCGTTCTCTCATCAGTCGTCTACTGTCGTCACTCACTATTTACGCGTACTATCTCTTCTCTCGATTTATCTCTCGGTTCAGGGCCGCCTCGTAATGAGTGCATGTGCGCACAATGCAGAGGGCGCACTTTGTAGTTAAAGCGGCACCTGTAGGAACGGAAGAGAAGATAACATTTTTTTTTCTGGAGGACGGCGTCCGCGCGCCCATTACTAACTGCGCCTAATCTATGGGGGGGGGGGGGGTGCTACCTGACTACTTGCTCTCATCACTCATGATGGCAGAGAGACTGTTGCAGCAAAAATTTCAAAGTCGATCCATCCGACACTGGTACCAGAAACCGGCAGTCAGGGCAGCACCGCTTCCTTGGAATCAACGGCCGGAGTGCGTGCGAGTCGCGTGCGTGCACATCGGGACGTCACGCTGAAAAGCGCTAGTTCAGCCCGTGCAGGACATCAATACAGGCTGAACGTGTGGCCGATCAAGACTCTGAGTGTCCAGTGTCCTCATCCTGTCGCAATTCTTCTTAAGGCAAGTCATAGTCTGTAAATGGTAAAATAGGATGTAGGTTCTGAACTTCTGACTTACCCACTCTCAAGTAGAGAGAGAGTAGATCGATAGATTAGATAGCAAGAGTTAGATAGATAGATAGATAGATAGATAGATAGATAGATAGATAGATAGATTAGATAGATAGATAAAGATTAGATAGATAGATAGATAGGTAGATAGCAGAGTTAGATAGATAGGATAGATAGATAGCAGAGTAGATAGGATAGATAGATAGGCAGAGTTAGATAGATGATAGATAGATAGCAGAGTTAGATAGATAGAGATAGATAGATAGAGAGTTAGATAGATAGATCGATGAGAAGATAGCGAGTTAGATAGATAGATAGATAGATAGATAGATAGATAATCTTCTATCCATCTATCTATCTAACTCTGCTATCTATCTTCTATCTATCTATTCTAACTCTGGCATCTATCTATCTATCTATCTATCTAACTCTGCTATCATTCTAATTACCTGCTATCATCTTGCTATACTATCTATCTAATCTGATCTATCTATACTATGCTTCTATTTGCTATCCTATCTATCTATCTATCGAAACTTGCTATTATCTATCTATCTAACTTTGCTATCTATCTATCTATCTATCTATACTATCTATCTATCTATCTATCTATCATCTATCTATCTAACTGTTGCTATCTACTCTCTATCTATCTACTTTTCTATCTATCTATCTATCTATAGCTTTGGCTAATCGATTCGATCTATCTATCTATCTAACTTTGCTTATCTATCTATTCTATCTATCTATCTATCTATCCTATCTATCTAATCGTATCTATCTATCTATCATCTATCTATCTATCTATCTATCTATCATATCTATCTAACTGTTGCTATCTATCTATTATCTATCTAATCTTATCTATGCTATCTATCTATCTATCATCTATCTAACTTTGATATCATTCAGTATCTATCTATTAACTTTGCTGTCGATCTATCTATTAATTCGAACTTGCTATCATATCTATCTAATCGTATCGATCTATCTATCTACTATTAACTTTCTATCTATTCGAACTTTGCTATCTATCTAGATCTACTATCTAACTTTGCTATCTAATCATCTAACTTGGATCTATCTATCGAGTTTGGCTGATTATCTTATCTAATCTTGGTTCTAATCATCTATCTATCTATCTATCTACTCTACTACTATCTATCTATCTACTATTATCTATACCTCATCTATCTATCTATCTACTAACATCTATTAATCTGATTTCTATCTATTATCTAATCTTCATCTATCTTCTTCTATCTATCTTATGATAGATAGATAGATTATCTATCTATCTACTATCTAACTTTGCTATCTATCTATTAACTTTGCTATTATCTATCTATCATCTATCTATCTAGATATCTATCTTCTATCTATCTGATCTATCGATATTATTATATATCTATATAGATAGATAGATAGATTAGCATAGTTAGATAGATAGATAGATAGTAGATGCAGAGTTAGATAGAGATAGATACAAAGTTTAGAGTAGATAGATAGCAAAGTTAGATAGATGATAGAGAGCCAAAGTTAGATAGATAGATAGCAAAGTTAGATAGATAGGATAGATAGATAGATAGATAGATAGATAGATAGATCGATAGATAGATAGATAGATAGCAGAGTTAGATAGATAGATAGCAGAGTTGTATAGATGGATAGATGGATAGATAGATAGACATATGATAGATAGACAGACAGACAGATAGATGATAGACAGACAGATAGATGATAGATAGACA
>JAACNH010005074.1:0-21629 GCA_019447015.1 Hymenochirus boettgeri | reverse complement strand
CTTGTATCTTATTGGTAGTAACTAATCTTCCAACTGGTTACACTGTCACATGCTAATGTAGGGAGAAGGAAAGCAGTGAATGGACCTGCCTTGTATCTCACAATGGGTGTTTACAAAAAAAAGATTGTGTGACCATTGTTGTATATCTTAGGTTAAAACAGGAAGTTCTTTATGTTTAGTATTTATAATTAAACTAATAAACAGTTCAACTATTTACATCACATTTCGAGTAGAATTATATTTATTTAGATGTATATCCCCTCTTCAGATTTGGTTAATAGGGGGAGGGAGAACAGGGGGAGGGATAGGACACCACCATTTTATTATATTTTAAGTAGCAGTGTCATGGTTATCAGTTCGGTAATTCCATATTTGGAGAACTCTGTTGTAGCGTTAATAAGGGATTTTCCATGAGCTAGGGTTGGTGAATCTGGGACATCCATTTAAAGTTTATTGTTTTCCTAGCATAAAAAAGGATCGTTTAGGTAAATTCTTTGATATTTGTCCCATTCTTCTTCTTCAAGTATGCCCAATATACAGATTTCACTATCAAATGGGATAGGTATTTCATTATGTTTAGTGAGAAAAGTGATAATTACCATAATTGGTGCTTTGTACTTCAGTGCTGGGGTAATTGGGAACTCCGCAGCGAGCAATGTCTTAGTTGTAAGTATTATAAATAGCACCATGTGCAAAGATTTGTTATGATGCCTATCACCCAAACCCCACCACCCCCCTTGGCACAGGACAATACTCCGTTGAATGTGCTGCTTGCCTTCATACCCACCCTGCGCTTACTGTCTTTAGTATGCTCAGTGTGTGCTTTTTTTTTTTTTTTTGCTGCGTAATCATTATGTAATACAAGTAATGTACTAATGCACAGACAGAACAGCACAAGGCATACAGACATCTTTAGTAAAGCTAAGCACAACTTTGAGTACAGGTCCGTGACCTAAGACTCCCAGGCTGTTGCCTCCTAGAATGCAACCCGTGCGGTTGCACAGGTTGCCCATATCAAAGGCGGCCTGAGGGTGGTTAAAATGTTCACTTTGCCAGTTTTAAGTGCAATGTGTGTTAGGGTGGAAAAACTTTTGTTGTGCCATATGGGTGCTCGGGTGGTCGGTGGGTGCCTTTATATTCAACAATTGTATTAGCAAATTGAAATGTTGGGTAAGATTGATTTAACTTTTTGACAGGTGTACTATAAAAATAGAAAAATTTGTGCAATGGAGCTTTAATTTGAAGGGTTATTTAACATTGCATATTAATAATAGAGCCCCAGGGGTGTTATAACAGCAAAAAATATCACTAAAACACCTTCGTTATTTGGCATTTCCAATTTAACAGGTAGGTAACTTTCTTATTTTTAGACTTCTACATAGATGGCAGTGTTAACCAAGAATTTTACCTTCAGTGATTTTAAACTATCTGTAAGAAAAATTAATTGTTAAAAAACAATATAAATCCACTGTGTAAACAAGTATGTTTGATGGTAGAATAATTACAGCATAGAAAGAGTTACAAAATGCATGGCATTGCAAATGATGTTTATGTATGTATGTATGTATGTATAAATGTATTTATATAGCACCACTGGATGCAGTGCCTGTACATTATTACAATATATGCATTTAGTAAGTAGAGAAAACCAGACAAAGCATACAAATAAAATAGTTTATGATAGACTAAGGCTGAATAAAGACATACGTCCATCCAGTCTAACTCTACTATGCAATACCCACATTTCTTGCCAACAGTTGACTAGAGGAAGGCAAAAAAAAACAGGATAAAGGGGGAAAAATCCCTCCTGACTCCAAGAGTCAATCGGAAATATCCCTGGATCAACTCTACTTTATGTATCAATACCAGTAACCTGCAACATTATTTGTTTTAGAAACTCATCCAGCCTTTTTTTTTAAACTATCCAGTGAACCTGCCATCACCAATGGAAGACAGTTACATAATTTACCGTTACAGTAAAAAAAAACCTTTCCAATCTTTTTCCAGTCTAAAGGGATGTCCATGTGTCCTCTGACATGTTTATATTGGTGAACAATGCCCAAATAGCTTACTCTATGGACCATAATGTATTTATACAAGTGCCAGCGCCTTTTTTATGGCGCATAATTGTAACTTATCCAGTCTATTTAGTTGTTTCTCTGAACCCTTTTTCATTTCCAAGATGTCCTTTTTTGTACACAGGATACTTGTGTATCTGGGTTAGTAAACGGCTTAAAATGACAAGCAATATTGAGGCTCTGCCCCAGAGAGATTACAATCTAGTTGGGTAAGTATTATTACGATACAAAGTGGAAGAAACATTTACCTGTCCCTTAATAAGCCAAGGAAGAACAGCTCTAGCAATACCTGTGTTTGATATGGCAGGGTTCTTTCTCCTCGGTGATAAAATGATCTCAAACAGACATTAGGGGTGTAACTACAGGTGGAGCAACCACAGTCAGGCCTGGGAGCTAAGGGGACCCATCTTCTTATTTTTCCTATGACAGATTAGCCTACTCCCAGAAAACCAGGTGGATAAGGCATGGATAGGGCCCTGTCATGCTTTTGCAGGTGGGCCCAGTGACTCCTAGTTTACGCCACTTTATTTGACCCCAGTAGTGACTAAATGTATTAACTTGACAATTGGAGATAATGATTATAATATAATTTAGTAAAGTTTGTTTATGTGTGGGATATTGCCCAAAACCATATTGGATCATTGTTAAAATCATCAGTTTTATTTCTTCAATGGCTATTATTACTATTGTTCCCCTTTTTCTGTACTACCATGCTATAGCTCCATGCTACTTCTTTAAATAGGGTCTGGAACAGCAGCCTAAAGAAATACACCCTATGTATGTGATGCAGATTGCGATTCAGCCCAGAATAAATTAACAAAGAGCATGTGCCTATTTTAAAGGGGGATGGTTGAGGATATGCCTCTTTTTTTGTTTACCGTTCATTGTTGTGCTCATGATTCGGCCGCTTGCAGTATAATGCAGTGTCACTCTATGGTGGTGGTGATGGTGTCACAGCTCTTGTTAATGTGATTATTGATTTCAGCCATCACTTTTCAGTTCACTTATGGGCAGGGTGAAGCTGTCATTATCATTGACAGTATATTGTGTGCATGCTTTTGCATGGCAATTGCTTTAATTATAATTGAATTCAGGTATTGTGCTATGTTTTTGTGGTGTGCTGTTGCAGACCACCAATGAGCGGAAGTTAGTGTTTCCTACTCTTCTACATAGAAAATTCCTTAAAAAACCTGGTACTTAGCCACGACCCATGCAGATCTTTTATGGTTAGTTTTATAGGAAATAGGTGGAAATCCTATTGATGAAAAGATCACCATACTGAGCAGTGTATGACGTGTTCACTTCATTATCCCCTCCCATGATGATTTGCTGTTATAGACTGGTCAGCCAGGCCGAAATAGCTTTGGTTTGCAGAAAATAAGCCAGGGCCAACATTTCATCATGACTGAACATGCGTCCCATGAAAGATCATCCATGATTAATCAACAATTGTCTATTTGGACGAAAGCACAAATGACACAATAATTTTAGCTATAATGTCGGCTATAAATTACATCCAATATATCGGCCGATCAGCACGTTTGTGCCACTCTTAATGGCTATTGCATTGGCCATTATACAGAGGAGTGAATGTTACCTAACATGCTCCCACACTTTTGTTCCAATCTTAAAGTTAATAATGCATTGTGGGAATTAAATAATAAATAGGTAATACACAGTTTCAATAGAAAGAACTGATCAAAACGTACCATCTTGCAATGTAGTTCTTAAGAAGATTCCAGTTGTAATTTGCAAAAGATATGAACTGGAAGATGGGGTTGGTTGACTGAAAATTATCTGTTTGACCTGATCTATGCACAAGAGAAGTGGGCCAGAGTTGGCAGATCAGTGGAAAGCTAGGGACACCTATTAAAACTCATGCACGGTGGCAGAGTTGGAATACATTTTCTGTAATTGTAATCTGTTGCAATCAGTGCAGCCTGGCTAATTATATTATTAAGTGGTCTTAATCAGATCAGTGGAAACCCAGAGTCGGACACCTTATTGCATCTCCCGTTTGTTCAGAACTAATTTAGAGAAGTAAACATTAGTCTAATTATTAATGTATGTGCTGATACTTAAGTTTACAAATGCAACTTTTCTATTGCCCATGAAAAAGCTTTTTTTGCATGTTGTCGTCCAGCACACTGTGGCCTACGCCTAACTGCTTTCCAGTATTTTTAACTAATTGTTTCAGGATTTTTGTACGAAGGTCACATATAACCAATTTCTGAACTGATGTCGCTGCAAAATGTTATTTATTATACTTTAGTATTATACATTCCAATACAGTAAATAGGACAGCATATAAAAAAGAGGAAATTTTTTTTTTCTGGACCCGATTATTTTTTAGTAGTTATCTCATCTTGCTTGAGCTAAGAAACTATAAGAATCTGCTAAATAGACAGATTCCCCGGTATGTCTTGTGTTGTAGTTAATAAACATTACAATATCCAACTGCAGTACTTGCTTGAGCAGTGTTATTAATGAAAAATTCACATTTATGGAAGAGGGAGTCTAAACAGAGGGTGGCTATATTTAAAAAAAGGAAACAATGTTCCCATCAATAATGTAATTATAGACTGTCTGTGTGGCTTCTGTGGAAGTTAAACTTTTGTAGGAATATTAAGGGATTCGATATTAGAATACAATTATACAGTGGTATTTAGGTCCCAGCATGGTTTAGATCCTGCTGAAGTAATCTTATTGCTTTCTACGAAGAGGTGAGTGATATCTTGGGGGGGCTACAGTGTGATTCATTTATTGGTAAGGTCCCGTCTATTTAATATAGCGGGTGCGTCTGGGTGAATCTTAAGGAAAATAAGTTAGTGTGTGACTTTAAGACAAGGTTGTCTTAAGCTCATGGTGTGTGCCCTGGTTCTGGTGCATTTAAAGTCTTCAAAAAATAACACTTATACCAGATTCTATCACAGACATAGACTCTTAATGCTAGGCCTCCTCAAAATACTTTTGGCGAACTTTCCTGAGGATCAATTAAAAACTGGACAGAATCCACAGAGCCCTTTAACTTCACCCCTCTGACTCGAAAATCCCCAGAGACACAATTATGAGAGCCCATTACTACCGCATCAGGAGGCTATAATGGTGGCATCAAGACCGTCATTCCCCATCGAATGTGACATTTAACCTTTTTACCAGGATGTCTCAACAGTCACCCTTAGCCAAGGGGTGATATTAAACCTCACGAAACATTACCAACCATGCGTGAGATACTGGTGGTACCATTAAAACTCCTGGTCAATAAAAATGGGTGCACATTCTCATATCCCAAGTCGACTTTTATTCGTTGATTGGGCATATCACACAAATACACAAGTCACCTAGCAGAGATTGACATCCACATATTACCTCTCAAGACCAGACACATAAAAGGTCAATTGATATGGAAGAAATGATAGCAGCAATAAAATAATTTAAACAGCATAAGACCCTTGGACCAGACGGGTACACATACATACAAAAGATGGGATAGTTGCAGATCCACACAGAGTACAACTAGAGACCAAAACTTTCAAATTATACAAAACATAGAAGCCTAGTGCACATCCAACTAATTTGCTACATTTAACGTTATCAGTGAATTGCGACCTAAACAGCCTGCCAGTGAATTAAAGCAATTAGTTCAATAACTTGGCCAAATTATTTTAAGCCCAGCAACCCGTTACGGTTTGCTTTATTCTGCTGGGTCCTAACTTTAATCTTAGTAAATTTTACCTAAGTAAGAGACGTAATTCTCAAACTTTCTTAGTAACAGTACCTGCCTTTAATGAGATGAAAATCCCTGTACCCACGACGGGTACACAACATTATATATAAAACCTTCTTAACACAATACAACAACAACATATGCTCACATACTTCAATGGAGTACTAGAAGGCAAAGAAAATTTACCACAGACCAATTAGCCGCCCATATCATTCCTAAACAGGATAGAGACTTCACCCAATTTAGTAACTCCAGACCAATTTCATTAATTAATTAACTCGATGTTAAAATCTTTTCAAAGTACTGGCTAAACGATTAAACAAAATCATCCCAGGAGTATACATCAGAATCAAACTAGTTTTATCTGAAACAGACACAAGATGCATAACTGAAAAACATAAAAGCTGGGCCCCTCCACAGCTAAAGGAATCTCAACCCCCCTCTTTTTAGCTGTTTTTTTTTCTTTCCCCCTCTGTTAGGCAAGGTTAAAAAGGAGGCCCCTTCCTATAGGCGATATTTTTCCCTCCTCTGTTAGGCAGGTAAAAAGGAGGCCCTTCCAATGGGGTAAAGACACTTTATCTTGCCCCACAGCTCAGTAGTTATATGAGTTATTTCCAAAGATTCCCAATACGTAATGGAACAAGACAAGGCTGTCCCCTCTCACACTTTACTATTTGTTATGCATGGAGCCCTAGCTACAAAATAAGACTTCTAATGATTAAACAGGAATTACAATGTGGGGAGTGGAATACAAACTTGGGATGTTCGCATATTCACTCTTAATCTTCAACCCAACACAAATACCTTCAACTAACACAACCATTAACCTCCCTCCCAAATCTTTTCCACATGTTACAAGAATTTGGCACCCTGTCTGGCTTAAAAAAATTACTCTAAAACAGATGCCTTTCCCATAACACTACCCACTAACTCCCAAAAATGATAACGGCTCATTTACCCAGACTCGTGGGCAAATATATGGAGTTAAAGTTGCGCTAGTGGTTAGTGACTTTAAATCCTATTAGCGTCGGATGCTTGGGTTATGCAAAAATCACCTGCGATCCGACGCTTGCAATTCAATATCCGCTTTGATAGTTGTATGCAGGATTTTAACGCCAGCAACAGCTGGCATTAAAATTCCACAATGGGTAAATCCCAGATTCACAACGCGATATTGAATAGCAAAAGGAGCATTTACCCAGAGCGATAGCGGCTCTTGGTAATGAGCCTGCTAGAGTTCAATTTCAACTTTAAATAGACCACGACTTATTCAGATACCTTCGGGTACTCACGATGACCCACAAAAAGTCTATAATTTAAAATATCACCTATCTTTTCCACACTCACCACAATGCTTAAAAATGGAATAAATACAGTCTATCCTTAATGGACCTTCCAGTGACACCTCCACACAGAAAATACCAAAATTTGTGTGACAGATTAAGAAACCTCATATAATAAAGCCGCGATGACCAGACCCACAACTAAAGGGGGTTTTGGTCTTCCCCTCCTTAGAAAATACTTTCTATTCAGCAAGATCTCACAAAATACAAATTGGTTTAAGGGCTCCAAGGGAGCAAGGTGGATAGCACTGGAGGAGCATTAAATTCATTCGATATATATTATCAGGCACTATGTAAGTCGAGGAAGGTGTTACATGGACACGAAAACGTCACATGTTAAATAAACACATTTGCTGTTCAAGACTGGTGTGCACTCTGAACTTTGTATCTTTGGCTATCAGGCACAATGGTTACCTAAAATTGAAAGGCAAAATTCATACAATTGAATAACCCATACACCCTTAACAGACTGTAACGGGGACAAATTAAGATACAATACCATCTAATATTGTATGTATAGACATAAAACAAAATAATTTTGGGGTCAGAAGGGATCAACTCAATATATTTGATGCAAAAAAACAATATATTGAAATGCCAAAAAACATTAAACTGGAAAGAAGCCCAAAACTAATTCAAACTACATCCAAAGGTCTGGTTACAATATGCCAACAAATAAATCATTTCAATTGACCCCATGCAGAACCAGGTCAGACATTGACCCCACTGCAGAACCAGTTCAAATACAAGTCCTTCAGCACCCTAGGGGCAAAGGACTAATATAAAAATATAGTCCCTACTAATTCATAGTGAGGTGGGATACTAGTATTGAAGCATCAATGACCAAGCACAATGTACATTGATGTACCAAAGAATGAAAAAATGCTCATTAAATAATATTAAAAAGAAAAATGTATAAGATTCTCCATAATTGGTACAGAACTCCCTTTTCTCCACAAAATATAACCTACCAACCCTCCACCGTGTTAACAAGGATGTAGCCAGATGGCCGACAAATACCACTGTTGATTGAACTGCCCATCAATATTAATTTCTGGATAGAATGTCAAAAATGGATGTCTGAACTTTTAAAATGTGAATTGTTTTATCCCTATGGATAGCACTATTAACCTCACACATAAAAACAAACAAAAAACTTGGGTTGCACATCTGTGGAAAACACAGTGTCCAACGATCAATACAGTATCCAGAGGCTATGGTGGGTATAAGAATCAACACATCCGATATACCCTAATGACTTAGAATCTCTTTATAGTATATGGGAACCTTGGCCTCCAAAATGCAAATTGTAATTTAAAGGAGGAGAAGAAGAAGAAAACAGTAAAGGAATGAAAAAATATAATTTATAATTATGTATGTGATACAAGAACACCATTTCCCTTTCCCCCTTACCTTTTTTTTCTCTCCCCCTCTCCTTTCTCCCCAGAATAAAGTATATGAAGAAAATGTATACTGCTATATTACTAATGGAAAAATGTAATAAAAATATAAGCAAACAACAAACAAAAAAAGAAATGCAGTTATGTATTTGTATAAAAACAACATGATGCTAGTAATACCCTCACTGGAATTGGTTAAAAAGCGTTGACTTAATGATGGCTCAATAAATGAGGAGTTGGTTCTGGACAACAGACTTGTAAACTAAGCAGTATCACGAAAGTATTTGCTAAAGCAGATAAAATACTTTCCTGTAAGAAGGAGCATATGTAATTATTCCGTAGTCACTGAGCATCCCTTCAGCACAGATACCCCAACCTAAACACTGCTTCATCAAGCTAGGAGGGCTAGAAGCACCTTCCTGGTTGCCCCCTGGACTAAATATGCAAAGAATCTGTGCTGGGTCAGAAATACTCAAGAGAACCAGAGTACAACAATGGCGGACTGGGCACTCTGACTGGAGAGCTGTACAAAAGCAAAGTAAAGAAGGAGTAAGCCAAACACCAGAGTCAGGGACAAAGCCAAGGGTCAGTACACGGGTATCAGTCCTTGGAGTGATGTACCAGAGGATCAAGGAAAGGCATAGTTGGGCCAGGGTCAGAGGTTAGGCATGTGGCAAACAATCAGTAGAGAAGGACAGGCAGAATTCAGGAACCAGAAAATTCTAAACGGAAATGCCACACCACAAGCTAGGAAACCAGAAGCCATATTGGGCAAAGCTTTAAGGGAAGGCAAGAAGTAATATAGGCAGACCATACCAATCAGAACATAGCAGAAAGACAGGCTAGAATCAGATAGACAAAAACGGGATTTGAATTTGACGCTGAGATCAAAAGAACCAATGAGAGAGGCCAAAAACCACAAAAAAAGCCGCCAAACCTACCTGGATGAGCTGTGCAAGATGATGAGACAGACAGAGCGATGTGATACTGACACCTATGTGTAAGGTACACAGATGGACAATAAACTGAAACAAAAACTGATAAAAGGAAGGGAGCATTTGTTTTGTTAGAGGGAACTAGAGACAATTAGCAGGGAATATTTTTTCCATTGGGAAACCAAAAGACAAGAAGCCATTTCAACAGGCCTGAGGAAAAGTGATTCCAGCTTATGCAGTGTAAATAGCTCTTCATTCATGATAGCAGTAAGTTGGTTGAATGCTCTGCCTGAAAATGTTGTGTTGTCTAAATCTCTGAACACATTATAGAAAGCTTGGATATTTTCTTATACAGGCAGAATATCTATGGTGGTAACTGTATCTATGTATGTGGTGAGTGGAGGAAGTGTACTTGTTGAGGATAGAGGGTTTGCGTTAATGGACTTTTTGTCAAACTAAAAAAACTATGTTACATATATAAATTATACATACCCTTGCTTCTCTATGCACTCTAATATCTATTAAGTCAATACACAGTCAAACAATAAAAAATGTCTTAATATTAAGCTAACCAATTAATGAAGGCTAGTGTGACTTTCGGTTGTCTGCTTTGGCTTTGAAAAATGTACCCACGCAATAGTGCCAGCTTTTGAACTACTCTGAATCACAAGGACATATAAGAAAAGGGATCACACATGAGAGCGCATTCAGGTATGAGCAGACAGGAAGGCTCTCCCTCTCTCTTTATTATTGAATTCACTATTTATGTATGTTATTGTCAGAGCTGGTGGTTATGATGATGGACCAGAAAAAGGTGTCTGGCATACAAAACACCGGGGCTTATGAAGGAAGCGCGTGGAAAAAGGGTGAATGTGAGGTCAGCCAGGAATGCAAGGATATGTGTTTGGTTCTTCTTGTAAATAGTTACCAATAAAGCTGTGGCAAATTTTTACCCAACACCGGTCTTGGAGTGTTATTTTGAGTGAGAGGAAGAATGCAGGGGAGATTTAGGCGGTAAGGGGGGAGGTGTGTGTGAGGCTTTCCTCACTCGTTATAATGCCAGCTTATAGTAGGAAGAAAAAAATACACTTAATGCTCAATTTCATCGATAGATAGCACCAGAGAACGATAATCACCTGTAAATGTGCACATTTATGTAGTGAATTTATTTAGAACAAATAATGGTGATATTACTGTTATATACAGGAACTGTGGATTAATTGGTTGAATCTAAATTGTAAGATGCGTACCATGCTTTCTTAGTAGGTCAGGAAAATCTAATTTCTTTATTTCCATTTCTTTGTGTGTGTGCTTTTGAATAAAACCAGCATTGATAGGACAGCAAAGATAAAGTGCAAGAGTATTTTTAACCCAATGAAAAATGGTACCTGCAAATGAATACATTTTAAATTGAATAAATCCATCTTTTATTATAAAGTGTTAACGTATTCCACAGAGTAGGTACATAGACTGTAAGAAATGAAATGAAAGGTATCAATTCTTAAGCCTCGCATCTTTTCCCCCTAAGGCTAGTGGCTATATGAATTAAGTGACAACAGGAAGACGTTTTGGATAGGATAGCAGTTTCCACATGATAAGATGTTTAATTCATTCTGGAGATCAGTAAATGGTTTAGGATTAACACACAATTTCAGTGTCAGACAAACCTACTGACAGATTATTATAAACTCAGGGGACACAGGGTTTAGGAATTTTTCAGAACATTGTTGCATGAGATTTGTGGATTATTCCCTTCAAAAATAATATCTAAATAGTCCTATCTCATGGTGGAAGATGGAAAATAATTAGCATGTTGCATGATTTTCTTGAATCCCGGTATTAATGATAGAATCTATACAGATTGAGATAAGTGTGTTTGTTAACATGGTGTCCTATCTTTCATCTACACATCTATCCCGTTCAACTTAAATGAAGCTTTTTGTTTTTGTTTGATTTTTACTATGTAACAAATACTTGGAACTAAGGGTCATTTTCCCAGTGCTACTTATCATTAGCCCCATGGAAAGTAGGAGTAAATAACATTCATCAGTATTAGTCGGTACAAGTCTTGTTTTATTATGTTTAGTAGTTGGACAGATAGGACATTTGCCTGATGTGCCAGCTGATTCAGTAACTTAAAGGACAACAAAAGCCACAGAACAACACTGAACCTGATGGCAGAACACCTTAATATAAAACCAGTAATCTCTGTCTTACCTTCATTTTGATACGGGTGCTGGAAATTTACCTAAATAACATATGGTTTGTGCTTTACTTCACAGCATTCTAGTATCAAACAGTTTGGTCAATGACCATTATGTTCTGCACATACTAGTCCTTAGCTATGGCAGAAACTTGTTACAGTGGTCACACCCATTAGTAATCTGTAGCCAATCCTTTTACAGGACAGATAAAGCAAGGAGCATGTGACTAAGGCCAGGAGGTGTGGTCTGACACTGCACATACTCACGATACTTCATACAGTTCTTAACAGGCTTACATTACTTTAATACAATTTACTGAAGTGGTATTTTATAGCTTATTGTTGTTTTTAGGGGGGTTGTTTCAGATTCTGGAGTATAAAAATTGGGTTTAGTTCTTCTTAAGCATAATCAAATTTATATCTTTTTTATTATTTAGTTTCCCAAATTTCCTTATTTAAAAAAAGAGACAAGGTGGTTACCTAGTATCTCACTTTAAATACTTTTTTTGCCTTTAAATTTCTCAAATATATTTCATGAAAGGGAAAAGATTATAAATATATTAAGAAGATCATAGATGCGCAATCAGCTGTTACAGAGGTGATTGCATCTATTTATGTAAGTTCCATTGTGCTGTCCCAAGCAGTGGCATAACTGCAGATCTGCATTAATGCATGCTGTCATTAGATTACAGCATGTATCAGTGAAAAGAAATAATAAGTATTGAGGCAGCTTTTTTGCTTTTGTTTTCACTTTCTGCAAAATGTCTGTATTTAAAGTTTTTTCAACATTTATTATTTAAAAAAAAATCACATGGTTCATTACAATTTACCTTCACAACTGAAGGTATCTAGATTAGCAGGTCCAACGTCTCTGCATTATTAACTGGTTTTGGCTTTATTGAGCCATTATCAGTGTGATGGTAGGCCTCTGGCTTCGCAATGTGAAGCTCCTTTGGACAGGACGTCACTTGAAAATAAATAAGATATGAATTATTAAGGCATTAGAGCCCTTACTCAATGCAAATAAGGAATAGAGACTTCTGGGTAATTTTCATGTTCTGTAGCTGGATTCTGGTTTTGCATTTAGCTTGTGGAATACTGTTTTAAGCCTTTAGTAGGTGTAGAATTCCTAAAAGGCTACCATGGAAAATGGAAATTACCCAAAACCTCAATTCCTTATTTGCATATGAATAAAGGGATCTCTAATGCCTTACACTCTCGATATCTTTTTGAATTTCTAGTGATGTTTTGCATTATTAACCCAACAGTTTATTACAGCTACAGTTGGAAGCAGTAGTAAATAGTGAAGGATTGGAATAGATACAGATATGATAAGAATTAGGTAATGACATTAGGTCAGGGTGGCCCAACATACCTTAGGCTAGGTGCCACACTAACTGCAATCTTCAGACAGGGGATGGCTGCTTCCATTAAACCATCCCTATGAATAGGTCTAAAATGTCTAAGGGTTCTGGCAAGAACTGCACACTGAAAAACAAGAACAGTTGCCAACTATTATACTTAGATACATTTGCAAACTATGTCAAATAAGTGGTATTTCTAATGCCCAAAACAAAACTGAAGTTTGGGACGAAATAAACATAATAACAGAACACTGTCTAAACAGTTATGCTGTGACACTTAACAGCTGCACGCCTTTTCTGGCATTAATAAATATAAATTTTGTTCAACACTTTTAAACAGCTGATTGCGTGTATGTTTCCTTCATACGTGCGACAAGCTGTTAAAAACAACTGATAGTGATCCTCAGTCTGGGAAATGTGGTGAATCAGGGCCCAGCCCCAATCTCATTGAGGGGGCAGGGCCACATCGGGGGGAAAGGGGGTATTCCTGTATGGGGCCTGGACTTGTATGGGGCCTGGATAGTGAGGGGGAAAAAAAACAACAAAGGTTTTTTCTTGCAAAACTGCATTTAGCCACTAGGAACTCTGTTCTCGTTGCAGAAGAGAAGGGGGCGTGTGCTTCCTGGATTTCCTTGTTGATGCTGAAGCCCCCATGACTCTGTCAGTAAGGGCTTACTGTCTATGGGCTCTGACCCCTCCTGCTTCTTGCCTGTACTTGTAGCTCTATTGTGCTGTGATGATCCTCCATAGCAGAGAAGTTATGCTGAACCCATTTTTGCTTGTAACATAGTAACAGTAGTAACATAGTAATTAAGGTTGAATAAAGACATTCGTCCATCAAGTCAACCTATTCACTTTTTTTTTTTTTTTTTTTTTTTTTAACCCTACCTAACAGTTGATCCAGAGAAGGCAAAAAACCCCATCTAAAAAAGGGGGGAAAAAATTCCTTCCTGACTCCAAACGGCAATCGGAAAGTATCCCTGGATCAACCAGATCTATATGCATTAATACCAGAATTCTCAATATTTTTTAGTTTTAGAAACTTATCCAGGCCTTTTTTAAAGTTATTCAATGAACTTGCCATTACCACTCTGTGGAAGACAGTTCCACAGTTTCACCGTTCTCACTGTAAAGAAACCTCTCCTAACTTGAAGATGAAACTTCTTTTCTTCCAACCTTAAAGGATGTCCACGAGTCCTCGATATGACCTATTAGTGAACAATGCACCAGAGAGTTCACTGTATGGGCCATAATATATTGTATAAGGTTTACATGTCCCCACGCAACCGCCGCTTCTCCAATGTAAACAGCCCTAACTTGTCTAATCTGCCTGCATATTCAAGCCCCTCCATTCCCCTTATTAATTTAGTTGCCCTTCTCTGAACTGCCTCAATTTCCAAGAGTCCTTTTGTTATGGGATTCCAAAACTGCACCGCATATTCCAATGTGGCCTTACCAGTGCTTGTAAAGAGGAGGAATAATATTTTTCTCTCTGATTCCATTCCTCTTTATACAAGACAATATCTTGCTAGCTCGACTGTTGCTACCTGGCATTGTTTGCTACAGCTAAGTCTGTTATCTACCAGAACCCCCAAATCTTTTTCCATTTCAGATGCACTTACACAGAGTTATTTATGGTGTAGGTGGCACAGGGATTATTAAATCCCAAATGCATCACCTTACATTATCAACATTGAATCTCATCTGCCATTCTGCTGCCCATTTTGATAATCTATCTAGGTCTGCTTGCAGCACTTGCACATCATTGGAAGTTTCCAAAGCTCTGCATAATTAGTGTCATCAGCAAACACAGAGACCTTGCTCTCAATGCCCCCTTCTGTCATTTATAAACAGATTAAACAGAAGCGGCCCCAGTACAGAACCCTGAGGAACTCCGCTTAGAACTTTAGCCCACATAGATGTAGTCCATTAACCACCACTCTCTGTTTGCGGTCCAATAACCAGTTCTCTATCCATGAACAAATGTTTTCTTCAAGGCCAACAGTCTCAGTTTATACATTAGTGCCTATGTGGCACAGTATCAAAGGCTTTTGCAAAATCCAAATATCCACATCCACAGCTGTGCCTGAATCTAACTTCTTACTCACTTCTTCATAAAAACCAATTAAATTTGTCTGGCATGATCTATTTCTCATAAATCCATGCTGACTACTACTAATAAGATAATCTTGGAGAAAGTCAAGGATATGATCCCTTAACAAAGTTTCCATCACCTTCCCTACCACTGATGTTAGGCTTACAGGTCTATAGTTACCAGGCTGTGAACGACTACCTTTTTTGAATATTGGTATACATTGGCTTTTTTTCCAATCCAGCGGCACATCCCCAGACAAAAGCGAATCTGAAAAGATGAGACACAGTGGTTGCTAGAACTGAACTAAGCTCTTGTGAGAGTCCACGGGGGGAACAATTTTTACCCTCTGTCTCACTGCTCTGTACAGGTACTGACAGTGACTGCTAAACTTCTTCTTGGGGCTGCTGGTGCCAGTACCTATATAGCAGTGATGGCAAACCTTGTAACTCCAGATGTTAAGAAACTAAAAATACAACAATTTCCAAGGTTTGGCCTAAGCAGACCCCCCAAGAGAAAGTTTTGCAGTTACTGTCAGTGTGTTCAAAGGGCATGTCCACCCCCAAAAATTTAACCCACTACTGGCCCCACTTTGTAGTGTTACAAAATCCTTACCTTACCTCTCGGCTCCTTAAGGTTCTCTTGCAGTGGCTGTTCAAATCCCCAAAAATGAGGAGTAGAAGCGGTTGTGTGTCATCCAGTCCTTGCTTCTTCCTTGTCCTCTTGAGAATTCTGGCATAGCAGGAAATCCCTCCCCCCAGTGTAGTCAGTCCTCCAGTTCATTAGTCAGTATTCGCAGCCATCCAGATTATAAGTCTGTTACTGTAATCTTAAAGGATAGGTAAAGGAATGGATGGTAAGGAGTTATGTCTTGCCTCTCATTTTTCAATTCATGTAACAGGAGCCTTGGTGGATCGCTCTCATGGGTAAGTTTTCTATATTCGTTCCTGGCCTCTGTTACATTAATGGAAGACATAGCTTCTTTACCTTTTGTTCTTCAATTAATGCAAAAATAGAATAGTTTCACTTTCTGAGTGAACTAATCATTTAAATGTGGAAGGTATGCGTGTTTGGTTGGTGTGTGTTATGGGCGCAGAGAATGCACCCAGTATGGGGTTCAGAGAAGCCTGAGGGCGGCCCTGATTAAACATACTGAGCATAACCTGTCCCAATGGGAGGGAGAAGGGGCTTAAGAAAGCCAAGATGGCTATTTATTACAATCACTATTTTCGCCATTTCGCTATTGCAGGAAAGATTGTATATACACACAACTTTGAATCAGAAGTTTCCAACTGCAGAATACTAATACAGATCTAAATGCTGATTGGATGATATAGTTATTAGCACTGGCAAACATTTACCCACCATCACAAAAGTCCAACAGTCTTTAAAATACCATTGTACTGCCGACCATATTGGTTACGATAACCAATTCATAGCGGTTCACATGACTTACTCCTTGCTTGTAGCCACAACAAGAGACTCATGTCTAGGTGTTATTCATAGCAGGGGATTATTTAGTAGTATCAGCAAAATAACTGCAAGAGCAATAAAAATGTTCCTGGAACACACAGAGAAGTAAACCTAGAATTCATAAACTTGAACACCTTTCTTGAAGGAAGAATTCTATAAAAAAAAATACTTTTTGTTTGATTTTGTAAATGTGTTACATACATCGAGAGGTGTTTATATTAACTACATTTTGGATTTATTTTGATGAACTTAGATCTATGTTGCGGTGCCTTGAGTCATGTAACAGGTAATCTTCGAGAAGCATTGAAAGCAATTCTATCACTAAAGAATCCAAGCGAGACAATCTTTCATATGACTAAAGATTATATCGTGCTGTGCAATGCAGCAAGCAATCTTCAAAGCTGCTTGTTACAGACAGACTCTTATGCTAACTATCTCAAAGGGTGGTACAAGAATGCCTATATTCCAAATCTGATTCTCAGCTCATTTCAGTATTATACCAGAATTCTTGTTTTATATGTAAGGAGGAAAAAAATAATTAGGCAAACCTTAAGCAGTACTTAGTAGGATGGCAGCCGAGAGCTGAATGTTATATTAATTATGCATTGCAACCTGTTATTATACAGGACTTTGCCTGAGTTCTCTGCACCCTGCAACGGTATTAACATTTCCTCATAACTTCAAAGTTAACAGCAAATTATTTTAAGAAATAGACTCATACTGGGGTTAAAAGTCCAGCATATTTTATTTCAATATATTAACAAACAAGTGTATTGTTTAGCAATAATACTAATACAAATGGTAATGTCGCACACATTTTAAAGGAATAAATATATTGAAATGTACACATCAACACAACATCAACAGGAAGATGTAACATTGTGAGTGCAACGCCTTTTGCCTTTTCATGTTCCCGCGATATAGGGATATGTGTGATTTACTGCATCACGAAAACCTGGTTTACGCCTTTTTAGCCCACAACATAGGATATTACATCTACCTGCAAATTTGACTTCAGGTATACTGTAGCATAGAAAGAATCAATCCAGTAGGTCATTTCAAACTGATTTATAATGCACACGTGACAAGTTGAGAACATGTTGTGTGCAGGGACAGATTTATACTTCCTCCGATGTTAATAGGCCAATAGCAGTTTCTTCTGCATTGTGATTTGCTCTAAACATTGTGTTACCAATAAAGCCATCCATTAACTGGCATTAAAAATCTTCCATTATTGTGTCTTTTGAGATACCTGTGCAGCTACCGCAAACCCCCGTCATATAGTCACGCCAAACTTTTTAAAATTATTTGTATTTAGTGCAATCTTCCAGTTGGAAGATTAGTTCAATCAGTAAGATACAAGGCAGGTCCATTCACTGTTTTCCTTCTCCCTACATTGGGATGAACAGGTAACCAGTTGGAAGATCAGTTACTATCAGTGAGATACAAGGCAGTCCATTCACTGTTTTCCTTCTCCCTACATTTGGATGAGACAGTGTAACCGTTGGAAGATTAGTACTATCAGTAAGATACAAGGCAGGTCATTCACTGCTTTCCTTCTCCCTACATTAGGATGTGACAGTGTAACCAGTTGGAAGATTAGTTACTATCAGTGAGATACAAGGCAGGTCCATTCATGCTTTCCTTCTCCCTACATTAGGAGGTGACAGTGTAACCAGTTGGAAGATTAGTTACTATCAGTAAGATACATGGCATGTCCATTCACTGCTTTCCTTCTCCCTACATTGGGATGTGACAGTGTAACCAGTTGGAAGATTAGTTACACTGCTTTCCTTCTCCCTACATTAGGATGTGACAGTCTAACCAGTTAAAAGATTAGTTACTATCAGTGAGATACAAGGCAGGTCTTTCACTGCTTTCCTTCACTCTACATTAGGATGTGACAGTGTAACCTGTTGGAAGATTAGTTACTATCAGTGAGATACAAGGCAGGTCCATTCACTGCTTTCCTTCTCTCACATTAGGATGTGACAGTGTAACCAGTAGTAAGATTAGTTACTATCAGTGAGATAAAAGGCAGGTCCATTCACTGCTTTATTCTCCTACATTAGGATGTGACAGTGTAACCAGTTGGAAGATTAGTTACTATCAGCGAGATACAAGGAGGTCCATCACTGCTTTCCTTCTCCAACATTGGGATGTACCAGTGTAACCAGTTGGAAGATTAGTTACTATAGTGAGATACAAGGCAGGTCCAACCACTGCTTTTCTTCTCCCAGATTGGGATGTGACAGTGTACCAGTTTGAAGATTAGTTACTATCAGTGAGATACAAGGCAGGTCCATTCACTGTTTTCTCTCCCTACATTAGGATTACAGTGTACCAGTTGGATTAAGATTAGTTACTATCGGTGAGATACAAGACAGGTCCATTCATGCTTTTTCCTTCTCTGTACATTAGGATGTGACAGTGTAACCATTTGGAAGATTAGTTACTATCAGTAAGATACAAGGCAGGTCCATTTCACTGTTTCCTTCTCCCTACTTAGCATGTGACAGTGTAACCAGTTGGAAGATTAGTTACTATCAGTGAGATACAAGGAGGTCCATTCACTGCTTTCCTCTCCCTACATTAGGATGTGACAGTGTAACCAGTGGAAGATTAGTTACTATCAGTAAGATACAAGGAGGTCTTTCACTGTTTCCTTCACTCTACATTAGGATGTGACAGTGGTAAACCTGTTGGAAGATTAGTTACTATCAGTGAGATACAAGGCAGGTCCATTCACTGCTTTCCTTCTCTCTACATTAGGATGTGACAGTGTAACCAGTAGTAAGATTAGTTACTATCAGTGAGATAAAAGGCAGGTCCATTCACTGCTTTACTTCTCCTACATAGGATGTGACAGTGTAACCAGTTGGAAGATTAGTTACTATCAGCGAGATACAAGGCAGGTCCATTCACTGCTTTCCTTCTCCCACATTGGGATGTACCAGTGTAACAGTTGGAAGATTAGTTACTATCAGTGAGATACAAGGCAGGTCCACCACTGCTTTTTCTTCTCCCTAGATTGGGATGTGACAGTGTAACCAGTTGGAAGATTAGTTTACTATCAGTGAGATACAAGGCAGGTCCATTCACTGTTTTCCTTCTCCCTACATTAGGATGTGACAGTGTACCAGTTGGAAGATTAGTTACTATCGGTGAGATACAAGACAGGTCCATTCACTGCTTTCCTTCTCTGTACATTAGGATGTGACAGTGTAACCATTTGGAAGATTAGTATCAGTAAGATACAAGGCAGGTCCATATTCACTGCTTTCCTTCTCCTACTTAGCATGTGACAGTGTAACCAGTTGGAAGTTTAGTTACTATCAGTAAGATACAAGGCATTTCCATTTCACTGCTTTCCTTCCCTTTACATTAGAATCAGACAGTGTAACCAGTTGGAAGAATTAGTTACTATCAGTAAGATACAAGGCAGGTTCATTTCATTGCTTTCCTTCTCTTACATTAGGAGTGACAGTGTAACCAGTTGGAAGATTAGTACTATCAGTGAGATACAAGGCAGGTCCATTCACTGCTTTCATTCTCCCTACATTAGGAGGGACAGTGAACCAGTTGGAAGATTAGTTACTACCAATAAGATACAAGGCAGGTACATTTCACTGCTTTCCTTTCCCTAATATGGATGTGACAGTGTAACCTGTTGGAAGATTAGTTACTATCAGTGAGATACAAGGCAGGTCCATTCACTGCTTTCCTTCTCTCTACATTAGGATGTGACAGTGTAACCAGTAGTAAGATTAGTTACTATCAGTGAGATAAAGGCAGGTCCATTCACTGCTTTATATCTCCTACATTAGGATGTGACAGTGTAACCAGTTGGAAGATTAGTTACTATCAGCGAGATACAGGCAGGTCCATTCACTGCTTTCCTTCTCCCTACTTGGATGTACCAGTGTAACCAGTTGGAAGTAGTTACTATCAGTGAGATACAAGGCAGGTCCAATCACTGTTTTCTTCCCCTACATTAGGAGGTGACAGGTAACCAGTTGGAAGATTAGTTACTATCAGTGAGATACAAGGCAGGTCCATTCACTGCTTTCCTTCTCCCTACATTAGGATGTGACAGTGTAACCAGTTGAAAGATTAGTTACTATCGGTGAGATACAAGACAGGTCCATTCACTGCTTTCCTTCTCCCTACATTAGCATGTGACAGTGTAACCAGTTGGAAGTTTAGTTACTACCAGTAAGATACAAAGCATTTCCATTTCACTGCTTTCCTTCCCTTTACATTAGGATCAGACAGTGTAACCAGTTGGAAGATTAGTTACTATCAGTAAGATACAAGGCAGGTTCATTTCATTGCTTTCCTTCTCTCTACAATAGGATGTGACAGTGTAACCAGTTGGAAGATTAGTTACTATCAGTGAGATACAAGGCTGGTCCATTCACTGCTTTCTTTCCCTCCATTAGGATGTGACAGTGTAACCAGTTGGAAGTAGTTACTACCAATAAGATACAGGCAGGTACATTTCACTGCTTTCCTTCTCCCTACATTAGGATGTGACAGTGTAACCAGTTGGAAGATTAGTTACTATCAGTGTGATACAAGGCAGGTCCATTCACTTTTCCTTTCCCTACATTAGGATGGGACAGTGTAACCAGTTGGAGATTAGTTACTATCAGTGAGATACAAGGCAGGTCCATTTCACTGCTTTCATTCTCTGTACATTAGGATGTGACAGTGTAACAGTTGGAAGTTAGTTTATCAGTAAGATACACCGGCAGCTCCATTCACACTGCTTTCCTTTTCCCCACATTAGGATCAGACAGTGTAACCAGTTGGAAGATTAGTTACTATCAGTAAGATACAAGGCATTTCCATTTCACTGTTTCCTTCCTTTACATTAGGATCAGACAGTGTAACCATTTGGAAGATAGTTACTATCAGTGAGATACAAGGCAGGTCCATTCACTGCTTTGCTTCTCTCTACATTAGGAGTTGACAGTGTAAACCAGTTTGGAAGATTAGTTACTATCAAGAA
>JAACNH010005073.1:0-21632 GCA_019447015.1 Hymenochirus boettgeri | reverse complement strand
TCCTCATGCCCAGTAAATACAATGTCACTGAATCTGCCCCCATGCCCAGTAAATACAATGTCACTGATCTGTCCCCATGCCCATTAAATCAATGCCGAATCTGTCCCCATGCCAGAAAATACATATCACAGACTCTGTCCCCATGCCCAGTAAATATAATGTCACTGAATCTGTTTCCATGCCCGTAAATACAATGTCACTGACTGGTCCCCGTGCCCAGT
Organism: Hymenochirus boettgeri; assembly: GCA_019447015.1. Lineage (NCBI taxonomy): Eukaryota > Metazoa > Chordata > Amphibia > Anura > Pipidae > Hymenochirus > Hymenochirus boettgeri. Next base: position 21,411 of record JAACNH010005073.1, on the reverse strand, counting down.
AAATCAATGTCACTGACTCTAGCCTTATGCCAAGTAAATACAATATCACAGACCTCTCCCCATGCCCAGTAAATACAATGACACTGAATCTGTCCCCATGCCCAGTAAATACAATGTCCCTGATTTTGTCCTCATGTCCAGTAAATACAATGACACTGAATCTGTCCCCATGCCCAGTAAATACAATGACACTGAATCTGTCTCATGCCCAGTAAATACAATGTCACTGAATCTGCCCCCATGCCCAGTAAATACAATGTCACTGATTCGGTCCCTATGCCCAGTAATACAATGTCACTGACTGTCCCCATGCCCAGTAAATACATGTCACTGACTCTATCCCCATGCCCAGTACTACATGACACTAAATCTGTCCCCATGCCAGTAAATCAATGTCAATGAACCTGTTTCCATGCCCAGTAAATACAATGTCGCTGGCTTGTTCCCCATGCCCAGTAAATACAATGTCACTGACTTTGTCTCCATGCCCAGTAAATATAACGTTTCTGAATCTGTCCCCATTCCAGTAAACGTAATGTCACTGGCTGTTTCCCATGCCCAGTAAATACAATGTCACTGACTGTTCCCTATGCCCAGTAAATAAAATGTCACTGACTGGTCCCTGTGCCCAGTAAATAAAATGTCACTGACTGGTCCTGTGCCCAGTAAATAAAATGTCACCGTGTCCCTGTGCCCAGTAAATACAATGTCACTGACTGGTCCCTGTGCCCAGTAAATACAATGTCAATGACTGGTCCCTGTGCCCAGTAAATACAATGTCACTGACTGGTTGCCTTGCCCAGAAAATACAATGACACGACTCTGTCCCCATGCCAGTAAATACAATGTCACTGCCTGGTCCCTATGCCCATTAAATACAAGTCACTACCTGTCCCCTTGCCCGAAATAAGTCCTGACCGGTCCCCATGCCCAGTAATACTTGTCACTGACTGGTCCCAATGCCCAGTAAATATAGTATCATTGACTGGTCCCCATGCCCAGTAAATACAATATCACAGACTCTGTCCCCATGCCCAGTAAATACAATGACACTGACTCTGTCCCCATGCCCAGTAAATACAATGTCACTGACTCTGTCCCCATGCCCAGTAAATACAATATCACAGACTCTGTCCCCATGCCCAGTAAATACAATGTCACTGACTCTGTCCCCATGCCCAGTAAATACAATGACACTGACTCTGTCCCCATGCACGTAAATACAATGTCATTGAATCTGTCCCCATGCCCAGTAAATACAATGTCACGGACTCTGTCCCCATGCCCAGTAAATACAATATCACAGACTCTGTCCCCATGCCCAGTAAATACAATGTCACTGACTCTGTCCCCATGCCCAGTAAATACAATGACACTGACTCTGTCCCCATGCCCAGTAAATACAATGTCACTGACTCTGTCCCCATGCCCAGTAAATACAATGACACGACTCTGTCCCCATGCCCAGTAAATCACATGTCACTGACTCTGTCCCCATGCCCAGTAAATACAATATCACAGGACTCTGTCCCCATGCCCAGTAATCAATGTCAATGAATCTGCCCCCATGCCCAGTAATACAATGTCAATGAATCTGTTTCATGCCCAGTAATACGTCACTGAATCTGTTTCCATGCCCAGTATACAAACAAGTACAAACAAGAATGATCAATGCACATTCCTGGGCCCCTATATCATAATATCTATGCTAGTGCAACAGTAAAAACATGTCCTGCTGACCGGTCCCCATGCCCAGTAAATGCAATGTCACTGACTGGTCCCCTGCCCACTAAATACAATTTCACTGACTGTCCCCATGCCCGGTAAATACATTGTTACTTACCGTCCCCATGCCTGTAAATACAATGTCCCTGACCGTCCCCGTGCCCTGTAAATACAGTGTCCCTGACCGGTCCCCATTCCCGTAAATACAATTTCCCGTACCGGTCCCCATGCCCAGTAATAAATACACAGACTCTATCCCCATGCAAGTAAATACAATGACACTGAATCTGTCCTCACGCCCAGTAAATACAATGTCAATGAATCTGTCCCATGCCCAGTATACAAACAAGAAAAGAGATGATCAATGCACCATTCCTGGCCCCATATATCATAATATCTATGCTAGTGCAAACAGTAAAAACATATTTTTACTGTTTGTACTAGCATAGGTATTATGATATGTTTTGGTCAGATCGTAGCACTTCCACTATTTGCTATAAAGTAATTTGCCCAGTAAATACAATGTCACTGACCCCCCCCCATGCCCAGTAAATACAATGTCACTGACTGGTCCCCATGCCCAGTTAAATTCAATGTCACTGACTCTCCCCCCATTGCCCAGTAATACAATGTCACTGACCAGTCCCCGTTCCCAGTAAATACAATGTCACTGACTGGTCCCCATGCCCAGTAAATTCAATGTCACTGACTGGTCCCCATGCCCAAATACATTGTTACTTACCAGACCCCATGCCTGGTAAATACAATGTCCCTGACTCTCCCCCCATGCCCAGTAAATACAATGTCACGGACTGGTCCCCATGCCCAGTAAATTCAATGTCACTGACTCTCCCCCCAGCCCAGTAATACAATGTCACTGACCAGTCCCCGTGCCCATAAATACAGGTCACTGACTGGTCCCCATGCCCAGTAATTCAATGTCACTGACTGGTCCCCAGCCCGGTAAAACATTGTTACTTACCAGACCCCATGCCTGGTAAATACAATGTCCCTGTGGTCCCCATGCCCAGTAAATACAGTGTCCCTGACAGGTCCCCATGCCCAGTAAATACAATGTCCCTGACCGGTCCCCATGCCCAGTAAATACAGTGTCCTTGACCGGTCCCATGCTCAGTAAATAAAATGTCCCTGACCGGTCCCCATGCCCAGTAAATATAATAGGGGCTATGTACCGATAGTCCTATCGCCTCTCTATTGCCCTCTTTAGGCAATGCGCTGAGCTGATAGTGGTTCTCAGTGCATTGTGAATGAGTTTGCCTTTTGCAAATCTTAACAACAGCTATCTGCTGGCTTTAGATTACGTGTTAATGACCATTAATGGCATAGCCTTACAGTCCCTGACTGGTCCCCATGCCCAGTAAATACAATGTACCTGACCGTCCCCGGTGCCCAGTTAATACAGTGTCCCTGACCGGGTCCCGTGCCCAGTAAATACAATGTCCCTGACCGGTCCCCGTGCCCAGTAATACAGTCCCTGACCGGTCCCGTGCCCAGTAAATCAATGTCCCTGACCGTCCCCGTGCCCGTAAATACAATGTCCCTGCCGGTCCCCCGTGCCCAGTAAATACATGTCCATGACCGGCTCCCGTGCCCAGTAAATACGTGTCCTTGACAGTCTCCATGCCCAGTAAATTCCCACACTGCTCCTTTAAGGCTGTAGCTTCTTCTGCTGTCCTCGTTCTTTCCTGGCTCTTTTTCTCTCTTTCACATTCCCCACCTCTGAACCTCGCTGACTGACAGGAGACTGAACAGGGAGGAGGGGCATGACCTGGAAGACGACCAATCCAAAGCCAAGAAGGGAGGTTCATTGCCTCCCAGACGGCCAATCGACGCGTGGGATGGGGGAACTCGGTTTCCATTCCTTGCTGTGTGCCAGCTTTCTAGAAGAGAAGGATAGACACAGAGGGGAGGGAGCGGAGTCTGAGCCCTAAACAAAAGCAGGACAACCGAGCTGTGTGGAATTCCCTGCCCGGTACAGACCCCACCCTCTTCGCGGAGTCCTCTTACCCGGATCTATTTACCTTTCTTCTTCTTCTTCTTACTTGGAGGGATTCCCGGCGGCGCTGAGGGATTAAAAGGAGGGACCGGACCCACACAAAGGCAGCAGAGAGGGAGAAGAACAATAAGAGTTCCCTGTGCGCTGCACACACAGGCACAGAGCGCAAAGGGCGCTGCAGAGCCGGGACTTGCTCCTGGAAATGGATGATCAGCCCAGGTAATGCACGGTCACCCCGGGGTGGGGATGGCCGACACCCCAGCTTGTCCCAACACCTGCAAGATGGAACAGGGGCAAACGATGGGGAGGGGGGCAGGAAACAGGACATTGGGGACATCCTCCAGCAGATAATGACCATCACTGACCAGATTCTGGATAGGCACGGGCCAGTGAGTGGACTTGTCAAAGTGTGCCCTCTGTTCAGCACTTTCACTGGGTACCATATGGGCACCATGGGGTTCCAGGTGCAACCTGTGTCTTCAGCTGTTGCTGAACTACAACTTTGAGCAAAATAAAATGGATAGATGACACTTAGTAGCTAAAGCTTTTGTAAAGTGATGACCACAACACTTTTCTCACTTTATAAAGTAAAGTATCCCCCCACACACACACACAACACAAACCTTGTTCCTAGTCTAAATACAGTGATTTTACTCTGAATATTTTAGTGCATGGTGGTTACAAGTTACCATTTACTTACTGTCCACATCTTGTTTTGATTCTACCTGAATGAGCCCCATTCATGGTAACCCTGGAAATTAGTGCCAACCCACACGACTTACTAAACACCAATATTGACCCTCTTTATGCAAACCTCCAGTGTGTTTTAAAGTTAAAAAACAGCCATTTTGAGTGGTAGTTCTGGTAATTGTAGGCTATGAACAATAACATTCTTAAAAATGTCAGAATATAAATACATGTAGGGGTGAAGCCTAGTTCGCTCAGTAGATCACTAGTGTTCTGTTTATCCTCTGGGCCTCTAAATACATATTTACTTCCCACTCCTTTCATCCTCAAGATTTCTTGATATTCATGCATTTTTAATTCATAATATTTACCAGAGAACAGACTTACTTTTTGTATAGGTACAAAATATGTGCAAAACCACTGGCAATTATATTCATATTATTTAAACTGTACTTTGATTTGATATACTATATTAAAGCAATTTAATCTAATAAATGAAGTTCCTGGTAAATGCGGGTTATATAGAATGTTAAAACTGCTAACATAGAAAATTTTCTATACCATCATTCATAATCATCATCATTGACTTAAAAAAAAATCCCACAAAGTGAGTAAGGTTAAATTAAAATGTTAATTTTTTTTTAGCCTAAAAATTTTTTTTTAGCCTAAAGTTTTAGAGCAGTTTTACTTCATGGCTTACTCTTTGGTGCCTAGATCAAAATAAAGTAATTCATGAATTCACAACATTATTCTATGCTATTCTATGGTCTATTTTATAGAAGTATCAATTGTGTATTACATTTTCTAAAAACACACACACACTTTTTATTAAATGTGTGTGTATGTATATATATATATATATATATATATAATATTGTTTTTTTTTAAATATCTTCTACGTACATTTTACTTGCATCCCTAGAGATAAATGTGTTTTGACAAAAAAATCTAAATACAGAAAGCAGACTAGTAGTAAAAAGCTTGCAGTTAGCAAAATACTTACCGCCATCTCCACAGATCAATATGATTTCAGATAAGAATCCACAACACGTGTTGTCTGTTGTAAATAAATATTTCATCATCTCAATGTTTGGCATAAAGGTTACAGATGTAGTTCTCTACTTTTTTATCTGTGTAGGATAAATGTTTTTATTGTATTTAATTCAAAAACGATTTAAGAGATAATATTGTAAAAAATACAATTGTGAAAAATGTATTTTGCAACATGTGTACAAGACTGGATCTTTTAGATAATTGGGCATTTTACACGCAGCTGGCCCTTTGTCAGCATATATATTGAAAAGCTACCATGAATAAACGCAAGAGTGATCAACTACCACAGGCTATTGTAGCCACGTAGGGATCTTTACCTTTTATCCATAGTTCTCTACTGTGCTTCATCGACTGACAAGGGGACAGTCAGGCCCAGAGACATCCCCTTACACCAGGGGCCCATCCTCTGCTGTTTTAGTTCCATGCCACAGATATCTTTGTTCCTTCTGATACATTTTTTTTGTTTGTATGTGCATAAGTAATTCTACTCATCTTTTTATAATATATTTTGGAAAGTTCCACCATTTCCTGTCTCCAACTTGAAGCTTTCTTGTTGTATAAACATGTAAGTTTTTATTTAGTCAAAACCCTCAGCCAAGCGTCCTACATTTAGTAGGGTCTCACAACTTCAAAATTTTGCCCTGAGAATTTGCATGGGGCATATTTAAAAAAAAGGCTACATAAAAAAAATCACAACATTTTAAACATGTATGGACAATGTGTGTGCTTTATTTTCCTTAAATCAAAACTGGTGGCTCTAGAAAGAATAGAATGTATAGATAACAACCAAAATGTTAGTGCCCTGATTTCATTGGAAATTGTAAGTGATTAATGAGATAAAGTGTACCGGTACATTAAAAACAAATATAACATTTGTAATAAGCCACACTCTGCTTGATCTACATTAGCATGTAATGGACAGTACATATAATTAAAATTACCAACTCAATTACAATAATTTATTATTAATAAATCTAACATATTCTTTATAGGAAACCATTAATACAGTAAGCCCCCAAATGTGTTTTCAAGCAGGACAAAACATATTTGCAGAATGACCTTAGTTAAAAAATGAAACGTGAGAGTCATTTGTTTTCTAAAAGATGATTGTTTAGATTAAGAGTTTATATAGAGATATATGAAGTTGGATAGAAGAATCTTAGAGAGACATGAAATTACATATATTAAATTCATATTAAATCCATATTGTGATTTAAATGTGCAGAACCTTTGTTACACTTTCATTGTACTTTGTGGCACATTAGTTAAAAACACTAATCCTCTAGAGATTTTTAATTTACCTTTCTTTGCCTTTGTACTACTGCAATGAGTGTGAGCTACAGTAACTTGTCCTCAAATATACAGGTTCATGTTAAATACTTGTGTACAGAATTAGTGACCTAAACTTCCAGTTCCGAAGTGTAGATAATCTTATCAAGTACAAGTATCAGTATATCAGTGGAAAAATCAGTACCATCGTGTAGAAAGTGTCAATGCCATGACACCATGTGCAGAGTTTACCATGTGCAAGAGAATTAAGCTTGAAAAATAAGTGACAACACAGGGTTTCAACTACATGCCATGTATGTTGTATAACATACAATGCACAGCACACCAGGGAAGATAATTGCAGTGCATGAACTTAGTATTACAATGCGTACGTTTTTTTGTGATATTTACCATACAAAGATTTTCTTTTTAAATGTACAGAACAGATATTAAAGATAAACAATGAATAGGGTATGATTTGTGACCATGAACAGTTATAGATGCTATAAATATTATTATAATGAAAATAATTGCCACAATCTTTTTTTAAGTAGAATAGTATGTAAAACGCAACATTGAAATTTATTTGGGAGACATTAACTATGTAAGCTGCTTAATAAATTCATATACCATAAGTATTGCTTTTTGGAAAGTGGATGATTAGAATACTGTTATGTTCTTAGATGTAGCAGGGATGAACTCGGGCCCTACAGCGGTTAAACTCCCAGGTCTTGTTTAACAGTGAGAACTGTACTCACAACAGTTTGGGGTGGTGGCATACTACAGCTTGCCTTTCTTGACATACATACAGTATTCTCCATTTCCTGCTTCTGTTCTATTTTTGTTGTGGTTGTTTTATGTGTTGCCCATGTCCTGGTATAATAACAGGTAAAGTGGGTCATACATGCTCACTCTGCAGCTTTAACCATTTCTGTTATTTAAAAAAATGGTCTAGATTTTTATGTTCAGCCCCTGTGTATTCTTTGAATGCTGCTGGGTAGCTTTATTCATTTGTTTTAGATTCTACTATATTCCTTAGGTGATTTCCACTATTCTGAAACAGAGCTTTAATGACTCTGACCTGTATGAGCGATGCGATGATTGGGGGATGTTGTTGTGAGTCTCAAGGAAAACAGTCCATTCTCACAGTATGTTAGTGTAGATCTCCAAACAGAGGAAGCTTGTACCTTACATGTTGGCAGGTTTTGGGGTTTTCTGTGTTTGAGCACTGTCAGCATCTTTGTAGATTACACTTTTCATGACTGGGAATTTTTGTGTGTGAAATTCCCAGTTCCACATTCAGTGCTGCAGGTAATTAGTATGTGATGCACAGGTAAAGGAGGACAAGTGATTGCGATCAGTATGCATCACCAATCAGTAGTTTTATATGCCAATTAAAATACTTTGCCCAGTTTATGATACATAAGCTCAAAAGAATCCATGATTTTTGTTTGGGACTCAAAAATGAGAGAAAAATTATCTTCTGTGGATTGCCCTTTATGGGAGAATATTTGGTGTAGTGCATGCGATCTATAAGGGAGTGGTGTACCGTAATTCATTCACCTTGCATATGTACACAAGGGAGAGAATGCATGTGGGCTTCAGGGTAAATCCAGACACTCTTTAAGCCTCAGGGGAAAAATACAGTTACCCTTCATCTCGTCTTTAAGGGAAAAAATAACTGATGCTCCCTTCATATGGGCCTCAAAGCAGTTGTCTTTCCTTGTGGATTGGAAGTCTAGAGAAAAAAGACTGCTTGTGGAATTGGCGCCCCAGGAAAAGAAGGTATTCAGGAAATATTTACTATTCAATGTCTTATGGCTTAATCACTTCCAAAAGGCTGACACTCAGCATTAGGACAAATGTATAGTAGTTATGTTAGTATTAAATATAGAACAGGGTAATAACTGATTTTCAATGCTCTTTGAAATATGCATTATATACTTTATGTATGTGATGTTTTTTTAAGAGCACTGTGAGTGTCTCAGTACCTCTAGGCACAGGGGTCGATATTTCGAACTGAGTGTCCGATATATTTCAGTCTGTTGAGTTACATATCTGTGAAAGTTGTGGTGCAACCAACAATTTTCTTAGATTTTTTGTCAAATTAGATCAGAAATGTTAAATTTCAGACAAACTTGTTGTCTTCGCATGGCCACGTGATTGGTAGTGTCGAAATACAGGTAGTTCTGCTTTTTCTTCCTGACCGACGACTATCAATTGGTTTATTGATCGGGGGACTGCCAGGCAAGAATATCAGGGCAAAATTGACCAGTGTGCACCAGCATTTTAATGAACTGTAATATTTTAACTGTTCTTACCTTGTGAGTGCCAGCATGTGAACAATAACCAACAATGCCTACCCTCCGATTTGTATATGTATGTTACTCAACCACTTAGATTGGATGCTCTTTGAGACAGGGACCCCATTCCCCATGTTTCAATGCACACACCATTTTCTTAGCATTGTTAGAATGTGCAACACTGTGTACCTCCGTGACAATATGTAAATAAAAATATACTTATGTACATTCAAACATTAAAGGACATAAGGTTAACCTAGTTTTCCCTGAACTTACCTTTTCCAAAGTTGCTTTTAAAGTTAATTACAGAATCCAATACCCAGCAAGCTGGTTCCAAGTTTGCAAAGCACAGAGTAGGCAGCTTCAGTAATGTTTGTCAGCCTTTGGCCGATACGCTTTGACAGATGGCCATTACCTGGAGAGGAGGGAACCATGAAGAGGGATCGTAAGTACTTAAAAAAAGCATGTTTGGAAAAGCTAAGTATAACAAAAATTAGGTTTAGTTTAGGGTTCTTTACCTGTTTGCCAATTTTTGTTGAGAGGGTGTATCCTCTTTAATTTACTATTATGCTTCACAAATATCTTTAAACATCATCATGCAGATAAGAATTTAGTATTTACCTGGCATTCTCCATTAAGTTTCTGCTTAAACACTGTTTTCTTGACACAGGTTGTTTGCTTTTGTAACAATCAAAATCCATAGCCCTTTTTGGCTACTTTGAGTTAACGGTATCTTTCATGTTTTCAACCTGATCAATACAATAAAGTAGCCCAAAGGTCAGTAGCTGGTAGCTATAGTTGCTGACACTTGCTCTTTGCCAATGAAATAAGAATCTCTGTTGCATCCTTCTACATACAATAATTAGAAGTGGTGATAAGCATATTCTGCAGCTTGTTGCATAGCACAGTGGCCAATGTTTAATATTGTTGTGTGTGCGCATACACAATTATATTTTGTGTGCACATAAAATAGTGCTTATTCTCAGTAGATTTTTGTGTGCGCATTACTTTAATGCAGACCTGGGCAAAGTGAGGCCCGGGGCCATATGCGCCCTTTGTCTGCCCCTGATGCCCCTCATGGCTAGACCTGTACTCAAAAAAAAATCTTAATATGAATTGATTGTCTCGGCTGGATAATTGATTATTTTTAATAAGTTTTTTTTATAAAAATTACCTGATCAATAGATTATTGAGTTTGATGGAATAATTCTAAAATATTTCAACTAATTGCAACTAATTATACAAAAACAACCAATGAAACAGGGATATTAATTTAATCTTTTTATACTATTGGTCTGGCCCTTCTTGACAATCCAAGTTTCTCATGCGGCCCCCTGTGAAAGCCCACCTTTGCTTTAACATGTATGTGCAGACCTGCCGAATTATGTGCATAAGCGCACAGCAGAGGGAACACTGCAATGTGTCACCCAGAACTTTAATGTCCACTGTTTTGCTGTAGAGTTCAGTTTAAATTACATTTAAAAATTGTCTGTTGCCTTTTTTTTTCTTTATCCCTTATTAATTCAGCCAACCACAAATGACATATCCTTAGTGGTTTGCTTGATTAGAAGAGCATTGTCTTCCTAGTGACACTAAATAATATTTAGTTAAAAGGAAAGTGCAATTTTAGTGTTCATTTAGTACTAGGCCACGTTAGCGTGCTTTCACACTCTTAAGGTGACCATACATTAGGCCGATTTTATGTACAATTCGACATACAATCAGACATTCATCGATTGTCCGAAAAATTGTACATTTTCCCATTCTTATCATGTGACATTAGATTGTAAAATCGATCGTAATTACGATCGAAAGTCGGTTTTTTAAGTCGTTGGTAAATGATTGTAGTGTTTTCTGAATTTTCGATTAAATGTTAATGTAATGTAACCTCACAATGGACGACATTCGACATTAATCACAAAACAATTGAATGTCGAACAATATTTATTGTACATCTACGTTCAATTACATTGTACATCTGTCTATCAAAGTATCGGTCGGTTTAAGATCGTAATTCGATCGTAATAGTGTATGGCCACCTTAAGTCAGGTGTTGCGACTCCACCTGATGTGAGGCAGAGCTGCAATCCATTTCAGAGCGCATGGGATTACGTTTTATTGCAATCGCATGCACTTCGATTGTGCAAACCAGTAACTGAAAGCCTGAAATGTGCATGTTGCCGTCCGGAGTAGTGTGGCCTCAGCTTAGTTTGACTATTTTGCTGGTATGTGACATTTCCAACCTTTTGACTGTTACGCACTACAATTTGCTATGTCCTTGGCTTAGTTGCTAAGTAGAGTATGGACAGCTCTTTTGCATATGGTGTTAAGTTTTAATTAACACCATATGGACAGCTCAGAAAAAGTCAGTTATTTAAGAATGCAGTACAGCAGTCAGGACTGCAGTATTTGAATAAGGCAAAGGTACAAGCTTGTAATTTCAGATAACATAAACAGTGCAAAATAAACATTTCTTCTGGATGTTTGCTGTGAATGTAGGTAGTGGGAATATCCAATTATTAGCAAAATGATATGATCCAATAAAACTAGCTAAATTCTCTGTAGCGTATGACAGGTAATATAATCTGTTCGTTGTGAATCAAATATATTAAAAATGTACTTATTGCCTAATTTGGCAGGCTTTTGTGTCTTGGTTATAGTACTGAGGAGCACAGTGATTCTTTTGGGTTCTTGTAATTCTGCTACATTTGGTTTGATTACTGTATTTGTTTTGTTCAACCACAAATTATATCAAAACTATATTGATGAGGATCAAAAGAGAAATGGGATATCAAATACAATATTATCAAAATTCATAGATATAGGTGGCTATTATGTTTTATAACACTCACTCAAACATGAGCATGGTGCGGTGCCATGCCCCAGACCAGTCTCTATATAAGTTTGTCTAATAGTTAGGATGGAGTATGATATATCAACTCCCACTCAACATATATAGTATAGTAAAAAATTCACCAGCTCGCCATTACAAATCAGTGTCCAGGTGCAGCCACCCAGACCCATCTCCACACGGTATAATACACAAACTTCCCCCAAACGAGACACTGGTGCAAACTGGAAAGAAAACACAAGTCTTCAAATCAAACATGTCACCTGTTTGAAAAACTTGGTGTGTTTTTGTGGAATTTTGTGTACTTTGTTTTGTTGTTTTTGTTTTTGCTGAATTGTTTCAAAAAGTAAAGAGCAGGAGCCTGGCTGTGTCCCATTCTGTCTCCTGTCTCCTCTCCTCCGGGGAATATGGACATGCGCAGTGCGCCCTCCCTTTCCCTCCTCCAGTTTCTCTCTCCCTCCCCCTAGCTCCAAATCCATTTCTGTATTGTAGGGCTCCCTCACCCCACCCCCAACCACTATAGTTATTTGCAGAAAAACTCTCCTGATCTATACTATTATTTTGCCTATTTCCCCCCCGGTTCTGTACAGCCGAAGCCGTGTCCATGATTGGCTGCCTCTCAGCCAATCACGACGCGGCTGCCCGTCCGGCCCCCTGCTTGCAGTTTCATCAGCAGGGGCCGTGTCAGATCACCGGAAAGAGGCAAGTAGTAAGTAGTGATCGGGAGAATTCTGCATTAACTATGGCGGTTGGAGGTGGGTGAGGAGCCCTACACTACAGAAAAATTACACAAGGGGTGGACATGCCCTATAAGTAATGTTGATTGTAAATTTTATCTCTGCCCATGTAAGGTCGCAGGTAACAATATCTGCGGCTTTAGACATTAAAGCTGATTCTGGTTTGTTGATTCAAACGTCGAATTGGCTTTCATGTTGAAACAGTGCTATATGGTCTTAAGCTGGGTTCACATAGTACAGATATTAGCAGATCACAGACAAAGCTGGATCAAACTGTAACATTTTTGAAACATGACAGATTGAATCTGTAAGCTACACAGTACAATATATATAAAGTGGTGGGAGATTGTTCGGGACTGCCACACTTCCTACGACTGTGGCCAGCTTTCTTTTTTCAGTACAGGGGGCCGACCGAGACAGAGGGAAATTTTCATGGTACACACTTAAAGGAACACTAAATCCCAAAAAAGACTCTGTGCCATCCGTTCTATTATTCACAGGGAGGTGAGAACGCTATTCTCACCACCCTGTGAATAATAGGACGCTCGGGAGACCTGGACTTACCTTTCCCGCCGCTCACTCGCAGCGCTCCTTCACTGACAGCCGCTCTGTCCCGACCACGCGCCCTATCTTAGGCGCATGCGCGCCAATACAAAAGATAGGGCGCACGATCGGGAGAGACAGCTGTTTAGTGAAGGAGTGGCTGCGAGCGGAGCGGCTGCTAAGGTAAGTTCCAGGTCTCCCGACTCCTATTATTCACAGGGAGGTGAGAATAAGCCTTCTCACCTCCCGTGAAATAATAGAAACGAATGGCACATAGTTCTTTTAGGGGTTTACGTTCCTTTAACTAATAAAGAGGCAATTCCTTGAGATCGATGAATCGTCTCTTCACCAGCTTGAGATTTTTTCTTTAATCTTCTAAGATGTGACTACTACAGTCCTGAGTGATTTTCCTATAATGAGTATAGGAAAGATCTTTTGGGGCTGCTAATCACTGTTGGCCACTTAACTCTAGTATAGGAGCTAACTGTGACTGAAGAAATTTTTGGTCAGTATCAATCATTCCTGATGCTTACAGCTATGTATGTATGTATATTTTATTTATAAAGCGCCACTTGGTACGCAGCGATGTACATTATAAAATACAGAGTATACAAACAAGGGAGAAGTGCAAGCCATTATACAGATAGATAAATTAAATTGAATCAATTTCATACATTGGTACGAGAATGTTAGCTTTTTTTTGACACACATAGCTGATAAAGGTACTATCGTGTTTATCAGTATTGTGGAGTAACTATTATATATTTGATTACTGTAATTTTAAAGGATGACCATATAGTCACCCCCTCACCCCCAATAAATATATAATCCCCTGTCACTCTCTATTTTAAAGTGCACCACTTGCAAACTATACTAATATAGAGTACAGTAAGAATAATCATAGAGCATGATCATGGTGGCTTTTCGTAGCCCACCTTGGCTGTTATATAGCATGAGTAGAACTTTTGTGTACCTCATTTAGGTAAATGCCAGCAGATGGCCATTAGATTGCTTTCAGCTGAAACAACTTTGTCTATCCAGGACATATTGGACTCCATTCTAAGTAAGAATTCTATTTCACATGCAGCTTGACATGAGTCCTCAAGCGTGAGTGGTGGAATGCACATCTACACCCATTTGACTTACAGATGCCAGTAGAAAAATACATTTTTTTGATTGCATGAAGTATTCCCCCATTTGCGTCCTTTGATAAGCTCTTTTGCAACAAACTGCTTTTGAAGTTACAAAATTAGTTAAATGGATTCCATCTGTGTGCAATTAAATCCTGTAATCTAAAATAAAGCCCCTCTTCTGAAAGACCCCTGAATTGGTTGAAAACACAGCTAAACAAACAGAATCATCTGAAAACCTAAAAGCACATTCAAAATAGGATTATAAAAAAAAAAAAAAAAAACACACCAAAAATAACTATAACCCTTACATTTATTGTTAGTTACAAATTATAAAATCATTTTAGGCTATTTATTTTCAGCTTAGTCCCTTATATAATGTAAGACTGCTTATTTAGCTTATACTTTTGAAAGATTTATATTAAAAGCGATATCCCCCTCCATTATTTGCCTGTGGGGCTTAAAAGTTATATCACTGTGCATTTAAGATGCCCAAGGCTAGCGTGGTTTAAAAGCAAGACAATCTAAATAAAAATTTGTGGCTACATCCTCCATCCTGCCTGAAAGAGCTGTGACTTTGCGACGGAACTTGTGTCACAATAAATACATTTCCATATTTAAAGCATTAAATAACTTGTATAGAATAATTATATAATTTCAGATTGTAAAAACAGAAAATAAAAAGGGAGTACAACATATCTTATTGTTAACTTTTTGTTTCTTTGTAAAGTATTGTTCGAAGTCTAACTATAATATTAATGGTCTGGAACTGTTGGAAATCAGCATTTAAAGAAAAAATACACAAACAAGGAATAATTTGGATTTCTATGTATGAATAGATTTTTATTTTGATTCTTCCAAAATTTTAATGCAATTGCTTTATATTCCCCCAGCATCTGTCTTGCTTATTTACAATTCTGATTTCGTTATACAGCACTAATAAAGAAAAGGTCTTTGACTAATTAAACACATGCAATTTTCATCCTGATGACCATTACCCAGTAGTGATCGGTAGGCTGGGATGAACCACTGGTCAGTTCTGACAAAAGTAGCCTGCCCGAAGTTTGCCGTGACCAACCAATTGTGTGTTCCAAAAAAATTTCATGGTGTGTACTTAAGCACACGTTTGGACCCTATGTCCACACAATCGGATGTGGTTCTCTAACCCGATCTGTCGTCCATTAGTCGGTCGCAGATGCCCCGTGACACCATCAAATATTTTCGTGCCGATCAACCAATACACTAAAAGGATGGTGGTTGGCCTAAATATAGGATAGTGTCTCTATGCTTTAGTCTCTTTGCAGTTTGTCTGGCTCCCAGATGATGGGGAATATAGAAGTAGAGAGTTTTAAATCAAATGGAGATCAATTTCTCTTGAGGTCAAATTCAAAATGCAAACGTTTGCATTTTCAATGCTCTATGTTCCAATAGACTATACATTTTATTAGCTTACAGCTTTTCTTTTCCCTTTATCATCATATGTGTCCCAGTTTGTCTACCCTCACTTCTCATTCACTTCTATCCTTTTCTTCTGGTTTGCATTCTTGTTCCTTTATTCCCGTCCTCTGCATGATTTTACCTTTCTTTTCAGATGACCCTTTTCTACTAATGCGGTAATACAGCTTCTGTCCATTAAATATATCTTGCCAACATTAGCAATAATATAGCCATCTTTGTTAGCATCAAAAATACTATAACCATCCTGTCCACATCTTCCCTCGTCATCTTCGTGGGCATTTATATTCCTGTGCCATGTGACTTTATTAGTTTATTTTTTTCAGGCTAAAAGTATATCAACACACTGGTTTCTGCCCTATTATAGTGGGTACACCTGTAACAATGTTGGAAAGTGACAACAGAATCTGTCATCTTTCAAAGATGTGGCTACACACAGTCCCGAACGTTCACCTTATTTAAAGAGATCGCTCGTGACTGCCACACTCCCTACGATAAAGGGACGATTCCTTTGCATCCAACGAATCATTCCTTAACCTTATGTGTGTACTCAGATTTACTCCACAATTATAATTACAAAAACTTTGTGCAGAACAGTGATGATTTTTATTTTTTAACTGTTTGCATGTACTTAAATTTTGTGCAGCCAGCACCTTCCTTTATCATCTCCAATGGTAACACACACCTTAGGGCTAGGCCCACAGTAGCGCGTTTTTCACGCGCTTGTGAATGTGTTTGGCGCTCACGATTGTGCTTGCGATTTTTAAAAATGGAAATGGCGGGAACGGAAAAATTCCTGCGATTTCCAATGTGCATGTGATTGCGCTTATGTTTCTGTTTTGGTAATGCATGTGTTCACCATTTTTGGTGTATTAATGCATGCTTTTCCATAACGGAAAAAGACAAAATGACATGCTAACGCTCGCGATTGTGTGCGCAATTTTGTACATTGTAGTGTGGCCTCGGCCTCATTCTTAGTCCGTTCTAAGATTTGTTGGCTGATGTTTTTCTTTAAAGCTATCCATACATGGGCAATGTTTCTTCTGATTGAAGCCTCCCCCCACTGTGGGAATCTGCAGAGAGATGGGGACCAAGATGGGGTTAGCGGTAAATTTAAGGCTAGGTATACAAGACGATATTTTGGGCTGGCTGTATCCAATTTCGGACAAAGGATGATTGGTTGATAGTGGTGAGCGATCATCCGGATGAAAAAAATCTGCCTGTGTGTACCAACCTAATAGAGAAGGTTTCAGGATAACCAACTTTTAAAAAAAAATCTGTTATATGGGTTGACGACATGAGCAAAACTAGGATGAAGCTTATACTTCTTTGGTTGAAGAATAACCAATAATGAATGACGCAAGATTTTCTTTTAACTGTCATGCGTAACAATAGCTATAAACCTAGAATTTTATATTGACCTATTGTTGAGATGTTACCATTCAACCCCTGTTTCCCATGTTTTTTTAGGGAAGATATTTGCAGTTTTTTTGGCTCAATTACATGTATACCACTACAATAAGCCTATAATCAAATAAAACAACAACCTCCCCAAATTAAGATTAGTGGTTCTCTTGCTCATTGTACTTTAATAGAAATTCTTTGCTTCTTTTTCTTATGTTTCTTTCCTCTCATTAATGCATTTAGGGTGTGTTGATTTGCACTTATGGCTGGTACACCGCAGATCTTTAGGCTCGGCTGACATTTGCCTCTATTGCCTGGTCAGCTGGGCCAAAATAGTGTCAGTCACGGCAAAAATAGTGTTTCCAGAGGAAATGACGTCCAACACGATTGCATGTGGCGAAAAATGAACACCCAAGTTTTTTCTGGCTAATGACCAAAATCAAGAAATAGTTTTATATATCTCTTGTGTGTACCTAGCAGATGCCTTGTATTACTTGGAAAGGACATTCATGTGGTTAGATTTTTTTTGTGTATGTAAACTATTTTATGACATTTCATTTTATTTTGTTGTAAGATACAGTATTAGGATTTTGTGACTACATCAGGACAGCATTATCTGTCTTTTTGCAGCCAGCATGTTCCATTTTAATTAACACATATGGACACTTTAAACGTGTATTTATTTTAGATATAGAGGAAAGCATTGGGATGATTGAATTCCTTAAAGAGGAATAGCAGCCGTCTCCACATTTCAAATAGGTACACAAATTTGGAAAAGAATTTTATGTTGTCACTCTCTAGGGGTACACTCCGTGCAGACTGTGTTGGGATTATCTTCTCCAACTCTGTTTTTGATATTCCTATTACAAATCCTTTGAAAAATATAAGGGTCACCATCCAATCATTAGGGGAAACATGCAGGCAAGTCTCCTTTAAAAGAATTTAAAGGGCATGCCTACCCCAAAACTAAAATTTAAAATTCACGCTAATTACCCACCCCCAAAACTAGACCATGGTAAGTTAAAAATTGGCCCAACACTCTAACATACTTATCACACCCATTCCCTTGCTTCTCTTTAGCTGCTGCTACATGCCTTTTCCATGCACTAACAGAGCAGAGGAGGGCTGGTTTAGTAACCGTTGTAGTAATTGGCTTGATGTCATTGTTAAGGCTCTCATGACACTGCTAGATGGGAGCCACGGGAATCGGGTGCTGGGACAATTCTTAACTGTGAGGCTAGGTTTTGGTGGTTAGCTTAATTTAAAATTTTAGTTTAGGGTGTTCCTTAATATTTGTGAACATTTGGGCCGTTTTTAAAGATTGTATTGTTTGACTTATTTTGTATTTTTTAATTTATTATTTCTATTCCTTTTTTTCCTTCATGCCACCAGAACTATTTTTTCACTGCAATTTTAAAGAATAGAAATGCAGAAAATACAAAAAAAACCCTTTTAAAAACACTCCCTACTATACCCATTTTATCTAGCGTTTGGAATGGTGTTGTGGCTTTTTTGAATTTTCTGTACTTTAATTTTAAACTTTAATATACGGTAAAAAACTTTAATATAACAGCACAAATATTTGGGGATTAAGTTTTTTAAATGTGTAGATTTTAAAGCTTTGAGAGACACATCAACATTTATATATACCGTATACTCGAGTAAACATGACCCAGTATAACCGAGGTACCTAATTTTACCAGAAAAATGATTGACTCGAGTATAAAACCGAGGGTAGAAATGTAACCACAACTGCCTTCTGATAATGTATTGTTTTGAGGTTTTAGTTGCCCTTTAAATGGACAGCAGAATTCCCATACAGTGTCCTATACAGTAGAGCCAAATCCAGTATGGTTATTACTGTATGGGACTACTTGTATGGGAATTCTTGCTGTCCATTTAAAGGGCAATTAAACCTCAAACCTACAATTTCACCAGAATCCACTGTTTATTAAAGCTGGATTCAGGCAAGCCTCTAGGAATGGATGGCCAGCTGCATCTTCTCGATGCCTTCTCCTACTTGTCCGGCGGCCGCTCGCTCCACATCCTCGCACTTCTGGATGATGTCACTACGCGGCGCGAGTTGTGACGTTCATCCGAAGCGCGGAGGATGTAGAGCGAGCGCCGCTGGACAAGGTAAGAGAAGTATTTTAAAGCCTGAAGCTTGGTTTACGCAGTTATATATGGTATTTTTCTTTATGTCTTTTTTTTCATGTGTTTTCCATAAATTCCTATAATTGCATGTATTCATATACTTAAAGGGCAGTCACCCCCAAAACTATAACCCCCCCACTACTGGCCCCATCATGTGTGTGTTTAATCCTTACCTCACATCCCAGCTCCATCTGTTCTTCTGTAGTCCCCCCCCCCAAAGTCCCAAAAACTGCCCACCAGGAGGATAGCAAGTCCATAGGACTCTGCCTCCTACTGGCCTCCGGGAGAAGTTTGGCATGCGTACTGCAGCCCTTCTCCCTCTCCCTCTCCCCTCCGATTAGGATTCCCTCCCCTAGTGTACATCCCTTGTCACCAAAGATTCCCCCTGTACCCCCCAGCCCCAACCTGCTATGTTAATATTATTAGAAATGCCGCAACATTACTTACCTTCCCTCTTGCCGATTGCGAATCACTGGGGTGTTCTCTTAGCATTGTACGTGCGGCAACACAATAGTTCGCGAGCGCTTCCATTCCACGTACCAGCCGGTACTGTATGGCCTCAGCCTTAAGTGCCCTACACTAGTTAATTGGAACCATTGTGGTGGTCGATCGGGTAGAATATTGTCTCTGTGTACACAGCCCAAGCTTCATTAAATACAGTGATTAAAACATGTGAGTCTGTTCTTTCTGATCATTACCGGTAATTGACTGATTCTGTTTTTTTGTTTTTTTTTACTTGCTTTATTTGTGGTGTAGCTACACCAGTATACAAACTATTATTTTCCAGTATGTACTATTGTAATGTTTGCATGAGGAATGTAGGAATGTAAATTAAGTAGAATCTTAATAAGAAACCAGGTTTCAAAATTAAATGAAATAAAGGTGTTTTATGGAATCAGAATCTTCCTTTTAAAGCAAAATGAAAGACAAATAAAATCCATTTTTGAATACTTATTTCTATACCTCTACGCTGCTTTGGCAGTGTTAAGGAACTTGTTGGCTGCATGACCTGGATCCTACACTGGTTCGCTGAAATGAGCTGTACTAGAAGCAGTTAACCAGTAAATAATTTGTACAGGAATTCAATCTTACAGCTGAGAGTGCCTGGGTTTCCAGGGGGCCTGTAAGGTAGCAAATCAGCAACACAGATTTCCTTCATTTGCCTTTTATTGTTCCTTCTGTGGTGTCTGTTATATTAATAAAAACATAACCCTACTCCATGGCCAGCTGGGGCAAGTGCCATTTGATCCCCACCCCCGCCAACCCCCACCACATTTCTATTAACGATAAGCATATGAATTTTATTTTATTCTTTTGAATATGACACATTTGTTCACATTTACAAAATCAATAGGTTAAATATTGCACAATCTGTTTAGATTGCACATTATGTGTTTATTTTGAGACTGTCATTTAATGTAGTGTGAAAAATACTAGAGAGTGATATTACACACACACATAACACTTTATACTACAGTTGAATAAAGCAGCAGTACATTTGCTTATGATTATATTATCTTCTGTGCCTTCCAATTGTATTTCTTCAAGTCCGTGTTCTTTAGGCATGTCACCACCCCCAAAATGTAACCCACTACTGGCCTCACTGTGTAGTGTACTTTAGTCCTTTTGCTCCAAATTGTTGCAGTGATTGTTCAAAGTCCTAGAAAGTGAAGAGTAGAAGCCTGGCTGTGAGTCCATCTGGATACTGCATCTTCCTTATTCTTGTTGAGGTTTCTGACATCACAGGGGAGCCCCCTATGGATCCCTAGAATCGGACCCATTCTTGTACCATTAAACCCCTTTTCTGTAGTGTAGGGTACCCCAGCCCAGCAGCCCCACTGATTCTGTCCCCATGCCCAGTAAATACAATGTCACTGAATCTGTCCCCATGCCCAGAAAATACAATATCACAGACTCTGTCCCCATGCCCAGTAAATATAATGTCACTGAATCTGTTTCCATGCCCAGTAAATACAATGTCACTGACTGGTCCCCGTGCCCAGTAAATACAATGTCACTGACTCTAGCCTTATGCCAAGTAAATACAATATCACAGACTCTGTCCCCATGCCCAGTAAATACAA
>JAACNH010005072.1:0-21636 GCA_019447015.1 Hymenochirus boettgeri | reverse complement strand
GGGCAATGTGTGGACTGGATACTGGGGCATTTTATATAATATACTGGGCAATGTGTGTACTGGACACTGGAGGCATTTTATGTAATATACTGGGAAATGTGTGGACTGGATACTGGGGGCATTTTATATAATATACTGGGCAATGTGTGGACTGGACATTGGGGGCATTTTATGTAATATATACTGGGCAATGTGTGGACTGGATACTGGGGCATTTTATATAATATACTGGGTAATGTGTGTACTGGACACTGGAGGCATTTTATATAATATGCTGGGCAATGTGGGTACTGGACATTGGGGGCATTTTATATAATATACTGGGCAATGTGTGTACTGGACATTGGGGGCATTTTATATAATATACTGGGCAATGTGTGTACTGGACACTATGTCGCAGTACACACATTGCCCCAGTATATTATTAAAATGCCCCCAATGTCCAGTACCACATTGCCCAGCATATTAATATAAATGCCTCCAGTGTCAGTACACACATTACCCGTTATTATATAAAATGGCCCCAAGTATCCAGTCCACACATTGCCCAGTATTATTACATAAATGCCCCATGTCCAGTCCACATTGCCCAGTATATTAGATATAAAATGCCCCCAGTATCCAGTCCACACATTTCCAGTATATTACATAAAATGCCTCCAGTGTCCAGTACACACATTGCCCAGTAATATTTATAAATGCCCCAGTATCCAGTCCACACATTGCCCAGTATATATTACATAAATGCCCCCAATGTCCAGTACACACATGATCAGTATATATAATGAAATGCCCCTAATGCCCAGTACATACACATTGGCAGTATATATGTCCCCAATATCCAGTACACACATTACCCAGTGTATTATATAAAATGCCCCAATGTCCAGTACACACATTACCCATTATAATATATAAAATGCCCCCAATGTCCCAGTACACACATTGCCCAGTATATTATATAAAACACCCCAAATTTGTTTAAAACTTGTATTAGTCAGTTGGCCAGAAACATTGTATGTATAGGTGAGGGCGGCTGCAACCGATCTCTGACTCCCTTTCGTCCAAACCGGATGAAATGAGCAATCGGTATGTATAAAATCATGGCCTATCTTACGGTTCCAATGGGAACTTTTGCTGCATCTGACAGTGATTTTGTCCGGCCGACTGCTCACTAGTGGAAATGGTTGGCCGGGGCAAATTATGTCCTGTGTGTACCCATCCTAAAGCGTTCTATTCAGCTGTGTTAAAGCCAAGAATCACTTGTGTGACCGAGCACCACTATGAAAGCCAATACATTCTGTCCCATGTATTGCTGTATGGCTGCCCATTTATGGGGAGTTAATGTCAGGCTAATTGGCTTATGCTGAGGCTCCACTGCAATGCACAAAAAGTGCTTGTGTTTATTATGTGCATTGGTTATGCTGAGATGCCTAGGCTAACAGCTACCTCTCCCTTATGGCCGAGGATTTGAGCCTTTTCCACACACTAAGGACCCATGTAACGGACATACCCCTAGATTCACCACAAAGAGGTGAATAGATAGGTTGCCTCTACATCTAAATCCTGAACGCAAAGAACCATTGAATACATGGGGCCCGATTTACCCAGACTCTCTGGGCAAATATATGGACTTACAGTCGCTCTAACCAGTTTGCTACTACTGCATGGTATTCCACAACTGAACGTTCATATACGTATTAACGAGTGTATGGCATAAATGTGCAATACCTCACATTTATAATATGGCCCTTTGCCCGTTACCAGACATTTGGGTAGTAATGTCTACCTAATAACATCATTAGCCCCCCTGGACTCCCAACACTATGTGTGCCCCACTCTACTTTACACTGTGACCTACCACATGCTGGAAAACATTCAAAATGATATTGTGCAGCTCAGCTCCCCTGGAAGAAGACATTCTGAGAAAGCTAAATGCTGGCTCCAGAACATTCACTTTTCTTCTGTTTCTCCCACTCAGGATGACAAACTACTTTGCACACTACTACAAGAAAGTTACTCCTGAAAACCTACATTTTTCCCACACACACTCACCCATACCCCATTCCCCCCACCCCAGCCCAATTATTTGGCTAGGCTATGACTCACTGTCTCAAGTTGATATGTGGGAATTAGTTCCACCTGCTCTAAATACAATGTTACTGATATGTTGGAAATGTTTTTATTTTCGTTATAAACTCATGGTATTGTATTTATACAAGAAACACATTTTCAGAAAGAACAGAACCCTATCTTCCCAGTTAAATTTAAACCATCATTTTTACTCTTCTGCTTTTGGCAAAAGAGTGAATTTGCATTTTTTAATACACAGAGACACTGCAGGACCACTTTGGTCAATGTTTAATCCTTCAAGATACTCTAGATTCCAAACAATATTTACTCTCCCAACACTGGATAATCTGTTTTTCTTTTTTATAGAACTTTGAACAAAAACGTTTACAAATCTCTGTGGCACACTGATTCTAGCCAAGGATTTGTGGACAGATCCTCCCAGTCCTCTTTAAGCCCCCCCCCCCCCCCCATCTTCTACAACTCTCTCCTTCTCTCATTCGCTAACGTAATCTGTGGTACATGTGAAGATTAGGCTTCTTGCTCCAACAAAAATACATTTTTCTTCCACCCAAGCCCACAATGAATTGACTACATCATTATAGCCACTCAAATTATTCCTTCCCTACTGGAAGCCGATACTTCTCCTATAATTTGGTCTAACCACACACATATTTCTGCAGACTTCACCTTGGCATACACACTTCAGTATCAATATCATGGAGATTTAAAAATAATTTTTTAATGACTCACATATACAAAAAGCTCACTACAGATCCTACAGATCAGCCTTTCAGACTCCCATAAACAATATTTCAGAAAAATGTATTCCAAACACTTTTTCCACCATAACATGGGCCACATATACACAGTGATTCGGGCCACATCGTCAAAAGGCATCCAGAGCCAAAAGATTTTTTTGTGTTGAAATAACCAATCAACATCTACCTCAAATTAAATCACAAACCACAGCTGAATCAACCCAATATAGACAAATTGACCTCCTTAAGGGATTGACACAACACTCATTTCCTCCTCCAGAGCTGAGAGAGCTATTTTGTTTACTCAGCTTAATTATTACGCAAAGGAGACAAACCAGAACTCCATGCTGGCCCACAAATTAAATTAAAAAGGTAACCCAACCCTTTTAACCTTATCATGCCCACTCTCCAAAGTCAATAATATGGGCTTTCCTTATACTAAATTGAACCTACCATGGTTGCCCTCTCTACACTTTATTATTTGCATTATGCATGGATCCATTGGCACAAGGTAAGGGCAGATCCCCAGATCATAGGGGTGCAATGGGGCACTATAGACTTCCCTATTTGCGATGATATTCTTTTTATGTTGAGTAAGCCACATACCTCTCTTCTCCTTCTATAAACACCTCTCTCAATTTTGTGAGGTGTTAGGATTAAGTCAACCCTACCAAAACAATAGCCAAATCAGTAGCACTCCCAAACACAGATTGTAAACTACTAGAATTGCATTCCCAGAAGGGCCCCTTCCATAGCTAGGGACACAATATGCCTACACACCACAAGACCTATTCACCATTAAATATGCAATCTTCAATCTTCAAGTCCTGCCAATTGCAGATCTCTCACTTAATTTAGGCTAAAAAACACCCAAGAATCAGGTCTACAGAAACCAAGAAATTACCCTCCATCTATCATTACTACAGATCAGCACTATGATCCAAAAATTGGCATAGTCCCCCAGTAACACCAGATGGTTGAATTAGAGAGGCAAATTGTACCAGGACTCCCACTTTGGCTTTTTCCAATTAAAACACCAGACAAATCCAAATCCATTCATCCAACACATCTGGAAATGAGTGACTTTGTGACATAACCTTATAAACCCATTCTCTCTGATTGCCTTGCTGAATAGGGTAGTGACTAGAGTTACTCACTTACTCACCTCAGGGCACCTTTCACTTGGGAGAAAGCAATACAAAATGGCACCATCTACAGATGGCAAATGACAAATTTTTAAGAAACAGCCAGCAGACCAGACTTGATTCAAATTGCCACTCACACATTCCAGAAAAAATAATCTTTTTTTTAATTGAAATATTTTACATAAAGGCAAAAAAAACCATAAAAAAAGATTGTGGAATTTTTCTTTTTTAGAATATGTAAGTAATAAAGTATAACTTCAATCCTAAAACAGTAATTAAAGTGAAATTTACGAAAGCTTCATGCAATTGTAAAGTAGTAAGATGATAACTACCAAACAGTATAGCAGTTGTCCCTTGGGATTTACCTTCTGTGTTGAAAATGCTTGAAAGGCTCAAACGAGAACAGAGCCAAAGTATCAAGCATTTCACCTTCAATGAACTGTCCACATTTCAGTAACCTGATGTGATATGCAAAAGTATGCGTGTGAGTCTAAATAGCATCACTGCCCCAGTAGAAGAGATATTTCAAAGTGACAAATATGGTCTGGAAGATAGCAGCTGAAATTTCAGAACTGAACTAGAAAGCAAAAGATTAAGAATACATTTTGAATTTGATTTAACATGCTGCACAAAGTTCTATTAATGTTAGTTTCTGCATGTGCTGTGAGTTGAAAAACCCTTGCCACAGCTGAATGCAGTCATAGAAAACTAGAGGTGATTAGATCTGACACAGCTGAATGCAATCAAGAGTCCGCTAATCAGTGACACAGCTAAATGTAATCAGTAGAGATGGGTGAAGTTCGAAACGGACCCATTAAAGTCATGGGAGTCAAATAGTTGGAATGTTCAATGAAATAAAATTAAAATATCAATGTTAACTTAATGTAAATGGCTGTGGGACTTGGGAATGGTCTGGGGAACATGTTCCAATATCCAGGACTTTCGGAAAATCGATTTTACTCTCACAAGCGCTATTCGAACATTCGATAATTATACCATGAATGACTCGCATATCCCATAATTCGATATTTACTTGCATATGTTTATATAGACTTTTACTTGCAGATTCGATAATTCGATATTTACTCGCGTATTGATGTTAGACATTTGCTCGTGGATTCGTAATTTGATATTTACTCGCATATTGGTATAATAGACATTTTACTCGCGATTCAATAAGTCGATATTTACTCGCGTAGTGTTATGTAGACATTTTACTCACATATTACGTGCCTAATATGTTTGAAAGTCCGTAAAATATCGAAAGTCCGAGAAATCCGGGTCCAGGATAGTTTCAAGAAGTCCGAGTCCTTCGATCTCGAATAGTTCTGCTCGAACTTGTGTTCAAGTTCAAGTTCTAGTCCATCTGTAGTAATCAGTTTAATTACACTTGCGACGCTTGTCCACTGAAGTCTATGCAAAAAGAATGTTGGTAAATGGCCAATAACACAGACATTGAACTTTTTAAAAATGGTAAGTACCTGGGGCAGGGGGGTCAGATTGATTATTCTTACCTCCCAATATTGTTTCATTGAGGAGCTACAGCACGTTACAGTTTTCCTTTGCAAGGTTAGTCCTGGACTAGTCCTGTATTAAAGATAGTGCTGAACCAGGAGGAAGACTGGCAGAATCAGTTTTCTATGGGCTGGCACCCTCACAGAAACAATATTGGGAGGTGGAATTACCAGTCCTACATCCATGTCCCAACTACTTTTTTTTAAAAACACTTTATACACACAATATCTCCTTTAACGGATTCCTGAGGAGGAAGAAAGAAAGAGGTAGAGAAATATTATTTGTCTCCTTGAAGCCAAATAATACAAAAATTCAAACAGATTCAGATTCTGTCAAGGCTGTATACACATGGGCCATTATTACCATCAGATAGACTACTGATCAGTAAACTTGATTTGCTGAAGAAATACAGTATGTTAAAAAAGTCGGTTGTTGCGAAAAGCCAATATTTCCGCCCTATTTAAAAATTGGCCCTTGTACAAGCCCTATTTAAAAATTGGCCCGTTGTACAAGGATAGAGAAGGAAATAAAATGGCAATATGAACAAGATTAATGAGCCTTATGTTTATTCAGACCAAGACATTTGATTACTAACGCTACAGTATATGTAGTGATGTCTAGATTATGGAAGTAACCCTTATACCATCCAGCTTTATATATAGGACACCAGAATTCTAAATCTAATCTACTTTACTGAATTAATGTCAGTGCATAATTAGTTTCACAACAGAGTAAATCAAATTGTGACAAACAGCAGTTGTGTTTAACATGATCTCCCAAGGAAAGGTAATTCTTGATGGCTTGATACAGTTTATCAGCCAAGAAAGCTAGAACAGGACTTAAAAAACTTAAAGGGAAATAATTATGACCCATTTTTTTCTGTAATAAACAATGTATTTATGCAACTGTAGATAAATGTTCTATTACATGCAATAATAAATATTCCCCATTGACCTCTAGCCACATATAGTGACAACTACCCAAATTAGCCAAGTCAATACATTCTATCACCAGGTAAGTAAAGGTATAATTGTAGCTTACGAAATGCACAGACTCAAAGCTGTGAAAAATAGAAAAAAAAAAATAATGCTGGACCCCAAAGAAGTCCCTGGGTTTAATCTTCACTTTTGCTGGTGCTACATGTTTCGGACTACAGTCCTCTCAAGGTGCTTGAGAAAAGACATTAGCCCGAAACTTGTAGCACACATTTGGTCAAATAAAGTCATCTATTTTTCACAGCTTTGAGTCTGTGCATTTCGTAAGCTACACTTATACTTTACTTACCTGGAGAATTGCACCTGATCAGAGGAGACCAGTAAGTATAGCCTACTAGGACGTTTTTGAGTATCCCTGTTACATACTATCACCAGCAAAATGAAGATTAAACTCAAGGACTCCTTTGGGGTCCAGCATTTATTTTATTTGACAACAATACTCAATTTATTAAAACAAATATATTTCTTCAAAAACGAAAACACATATAATTTGCTGTTGTTACATTGACCCAAGGAACACTAGTTCGAATGCTTTTGATAATGTACCAATGTCTGTGCTCCTGTATATTGTAAAGAGCTTCCAGAATAGCTACTGCAGAATGTTATTTGAGATTGACAGATCTAATCCATTTTTAAAACGATTCTATGAAATGTGTCATGGTTGGTTTTTACAGTCACCAGTGAATGTTGGCATGTGCAATTTAGCAGGGCACTGTGATTTGGAGATGCAACTTGTTATTAAATAAACTGAAATTAACAGAAAATAATAATCAAAACCATTTCAAAGTAATTAATTTAATTGCTAGTAGAAATAATATACAGAAAATAAAGGGTATGCGTTTAGCTAAATGGTTGTAATCAATGAATAGAGAACTTACTAATTGTAATATGGATATGGATCTGTATGGATTTCCTGAAGATTTTCAAATCCTTTATTGTTTCTAGCACATGCTATGTATCTGGTGGGTGGCAGGAAAACTTCCCAGAGATTTTACTTTTAGATTCTCTTCAGCATATACTAACTTACAAAAAGGGCTAAATACTCAAAACCACTTTAGATAAGCTAATCCTTATTTATTTTTATGCATCATACAGGTTATAAAAATAGCAAGTTACTCAGGTTAAAGAGGCACGTTTATAAATGGTCGCTATTTTCGCCAGGACATTGCAATGCAAAGAGCGTTATTTTCGCCATATTTATAAAACAATAATTTTTGGCACTAAATGTTTCGCTATGGATGTGCATTGACAAATTCGCTTTAGCCTTTGCTTTAAGTCGGGTATCTCGGCGAAAAGAAAAGTTGCTCTCTAGTGTCGACCAGGGCTGCATAAATTTGCCAACATTAAGGGATCTTTAACAAAAAAACACACTAATGTATGTGTTGAATTAAGAGCTTATTTATAAGCAGAGAAGGTGAAATTTCAGGGCTATTTTTGACATTTTTTATTAACGCGAAATAGGTATTTATTGTATCTTTTACTGAAAAACACCATGTGTCTAAGCTATTTTTAAATAACCAATATAAGTGTACAGTGTGTATTAACCAATTTGACACTACTTTGAAAAGCCACCTGGAGAGTTAGCTATTTACTATCATATTGCTCTGAACTTAACTTTTCGACACATTTCAGCAATTATTAGTGATACTTTTTCTATGTAATTTCACCTTGATGAAAATTCGCCTTTTGATAACTATGATAAAAAGAAAGTTGAAAGATAAAAAATATGGTACTTAGACCTCCATTTGACTTTATAGGTAAATAAGAGAATTGATACGTTTAAAAAAAATGATCTTCAAAAAGCGAAAAAAAACTTAAAGGAGAACTAAACCCAATTTTTTATATCCAGAATCTGAAAATAAACTCCCGAAAACACCAATAAGCTATAAAATCCCACTTCAGTAAATCGTATTATAGTAAATGTAAGCCTGTTAAAAACTGAATGAAGTATCTGTGTGTGTGTGCATGTCAGACCACACCTCCTGACCTCAGTCACATGCTTCCTTACTTGTAAAAGGATTGACTAGAGATTATTAATGGGTGTGACCAACTGTAACAAGGATCTGCCACAGCTAAGGACTGAGCATGTGCAGAACATAATGGTCGTTGATCAAACTGTGTGATAGTAGAATGCTGTGAAGTAAAGCACAAACCTTATGTTATTTATGTAAATTTCCCAGTGTCTGTATCAATGAGAGGTATGACACGGTTACTGGTTTTATATCAAGGTTTTCTGCCTTCTGGTTCAGTGTTGTTCTGTGGCTTTAGTTGTCCTTTAAAAAAGCGAGATCTCAGATGGTATTACAGTACATGCTGGAATAGTCTAACCCCCCTCTGGGTACTATTTAGTAGAGATGACCAGTTTGTGGATCCGAACCCAGATCGGCGGCAGATTTCCTAGATCCACTGCGTTTGAAAATTTAAAAAATTCAAGAATTTCAAAAATTCTAGAAATTTCTGGAAAATTCTAATTTTCAAGGGATTTTTAAAAATTTGGTAAAAATGATGAACTTACTGTAAATGGCTCTGTGACCTGGGAAATGGTTTCGGAACAGACAATCAGATTCTTTCTGAAAGAATCTGATTGTAACCAATTCTGATTAAAGGACACACTGTATTGCTCAATGCTATTTTTTAAAAAATTGCTTTAAAAAGAGTAATGTAGCAGCCCTCCCCTACATTTTTTCCCTGATTTCGAGCCTCTCTCTCTGCCTTCAATTAGCCAAGCTGTGAAGGGACTTAACAATTCTGTCTGCTTGTAACTGTCACTCAAGCTAGCAGCGAGAAAACACTCCTCCACCACCCCTTGATCAGCTTGATTATGTAGGCTGATCCTAGCAACAGGACATTTCAAGCTTGTTTGACTTGCAGAGGAGGAGAGAGGTTGTAACAGACATTCCCACCAGCCAATGACAAGTGATATGTTAACCATGGCCCTGGGCCGTCTAGGAGGCGGGCTTTTAGCAGTCATCTTTGCTGTGTGATATCTAAGGGAGGGCAGCACGGCTGTAAATGTAAGTGATTTCAGCTGCTGGAATTGTGGACATGTAATGGGGGTGATTTTTTTTGATATTGTTGTCCTTTAATTACAATCAGAATTTTCAGAAAGAATCTGATTGGTATACTAACCAATCACATTTTTTTCCTGTCAGAATTGGTTACAATCAGATTCTAATCGGATTGTAACTATTTTTGATTGGTTACAAATCAGAAAGCATACCAATCAGATTCTTTCTGAAAGAATCTGATTGTACCAATTCTGATTGGATACAATCATATTCTTTTAGAAAAAATCTGATTGGCATACTTACTAGAGATGGACCGGGTTGCGGATCCAAACCCAATCCACGGCGGATCTCCGAGATCTGCGAATCCGCGAACTCACAGATTTTCCGAATTCCACTTTCTGTCCTAACCCCCTGGGTATAAAAGGCAGCGTAGACGGCGCCATTTTATCAGTATGTTAAAGTGGAGACCTGACAGTGTATGAGGTTTTTTTTTCTTCTGCTTTTTGAGCTTTCTTTGAGCTTTCTGTGTGTGAATTTTAGTGTGGTGGATTAGCACTTGTTGTTAACCACTCCTGTATTCCCACAATTTGGGACCCAAAAGCCCTTTTAAGGACTTACATCCCCTATAAATTTTTTGGACATTTAGTGTTGGCCTTTTAGAGGCCTATTAAAAACACGTGGTATCATAATTTAGCGATAATGTACGACTGCGGACATACATTTACGTTGAAGTTCATTAATTAACAAACCAATTCTGGAGGGCCCAGACAGTGGTCTGGATGCCAAATGACTCGCCAGCTAGTGATATGTAGCCCCTGCTTATAATGCACTTCTGGCGCTGTACATGCCTGGTGCCCATTGGAATGCTTCAAATCCAGAGGCAAGTGCAGGATTTTTTTTCTGAACAAGCACAGTAGGAAGTTCATGACTAGAGATGGACTAGACCCGAACTTGAACGCAAGCTTAACAGTTTGAATGGACCAGAACTATTCCTGATTTTGAACTTCTGAACTTTTAATGATGATTGCATTTTCGATAATTATGATTGTTCGAATTGATGTTCCTCAACTTTAGCGCTCCTACCTATACAGAAAATAGACTATGGGGAGCATTCACCTACCCCCTCCATTAGCGAGCTCCACGTCAGCTGCCTTCAGCATGGTGCCGCAGTCCTTGAAAACATATACACTGCAACAACGGGCTTTAGCTGGAGGGTATTAAAACTTCACCTTTATTTGTAAGGAATTCTGATTGGATACATTAAAATTATTTCTGAAAGAATCTGATTGCTATACTAACCTATACGATTCTTTTTCAATCAGATTGATCTGTTCTCCAGACAATTTCCGAGGGCACGGAGCCATTTACAGTAAGTCACTTTATCATTTTTTACAAAATTTTCAAAATTCTCAAAAAATCTCTGTTGGTTCTGATTGCACATGCCCTGCATGACATCAGTACATACATGACGTGTGCGCATGTGACGTCATCTCGCCACACCCCATGCTTGTGCACGGCGAGATGAACATCACTTTGCGTGTGCAGCAATGGCATGCGTGTGCACGCGCAATCGGAACCAACGGAGATTGTCTTTTGCGACAAATGAAGATGGAGGAACCAGAAACTCGTAGGGGACGGCTACATGTTCACCTATACAGATTCCAGGTGTCAGCAACTTTAAAGCAGGAAACGTAGCCTCTGGAGGGGCATAGAAAAAAATATGCAAAAGTTTTTTTAAAGCTGCAGCTTCCAACTAAACTTTGTTTTACACCATACTTATCCTTTAACTAACAGCTAGGGGAACCACCGGCCAGCCTTAATGCTATAAATCTGAAATAATACTAAATATCTAAATCACTCACTGCCACACTCTGGTAGGAATAAATAAATAAATAATTAAAAATTAAATAAATAATTATTCTCGCTGCTCAATCAACTTTTTATAAGCTTGAGCATGTGCAGAGGAGGCAGCAGGTTGAAAAAGCAGTCAGTCATTTGATGTGATGCCAGTTGTCACAACCTTGCTTGACTGCTTGAGAAGGGAGGGTGGTGGTGTCAGTGTATTTAATTTATTTGGATTTTTGCAAAAGCCTTTGATACAATTACAAAGAGTGGTCATTAATGGACATTTTTTAGTTGGACCATGTGAAGTTAGTGGAGTTCCTTAGGGGTCTGTCTTGGGTCCGGTACTCTTCAACCTATTTCTAAATGATCTAGTATTGGTATGGACTTAATGGACTGTTTTCTTTTTTCAAACCAACATTAAATCTTTTAACTATTTATGGTTAATCATAAAAAAAGTTTCCTCTGACCTCACACATGGAGAGATGGTCCTATGGTAAGTTTATATTGTATAGGAACATTTAAGGTACACATCCGAACCCACTGTTTGCCACTAGCACAAACACAGTTCCAATGACCAATACACTGAAATATTGGTCCGTTCACCAAAAATCGTCTTTTTTAATAGCCAGTCTTATAGTTTTATATAGCAATATCAGTATCTACCTAACAATCTGTAATCACAAAGTTGCTTTTTATCTGCTGCACGCTGTTTACTATTGTTGGCAGATGATTGAGTTATCAGGTAATCTGGAATAAAGTCACAGATATAGGTCTCTAGTCACAATTCCATGTCCCTCTCTCACAAGTCAGTGGTCATGTGGTAACTCTAAATGGAGCGCCCTCTGACAAGTACATATGCCAAACTTGGATTCAATAAATCTTCTTAATACATTTGGACTGTTATCTAGCATAGCTATGGGAACACATTAAACGGGTGTTCACGTCACTGACCACATTCATTATGTGCTTGCTTCCTCTTGGATGGTTTACGTTACAAGGGGTAATTAAGATTTGTGGAACTTGTGGATTTTTATTTAAGCGAAAAAAATATTTCAGTTCTGCAGAATAATTCGCCCTCTGTTTGTTTCGGAAAAAAATAATAACGGCAAATTTTTACAAATATAAATTCCAGATGGTAGAAAAGTCAATTTTCAGTTTTAAAGCAGAAACGAGCTTAAATAAACATCAATTGAAACTGTGGAAAAAGGAAATGAGCTTTAAGCTAACTTTATTGCATTTCAGGTACACAAATGTGCGGGGAAATTAGCACGATTTACATATTCATTTGATTTTGCTTTGTAGGTCTTGCAATGTTTCTTACATTCCAAAAATGGATTGACAAATTTCCCTCTTGTGGTTCCCAAACAAAAATAAGATTGACAATTGAAAGAGATTATGATTAAATACAGAATAGAATATCAGGCAAAGTTTGGGATTAAAAGATGAAGAAGACGCATGATATATACTAACAACTAGTATGTCATACGTGTGTTGTGTTTTGTGTTATTATATACATTCTTTGTGTATTTACTGTTAGTTTAAATAAATACTTGGTTGCTATGGACCATATTAATAAATAAAGTGTGAATCAAACTTACACAGTAATAGTGAAGATTATAACTAGAGGTCCAGAATGGGTTTCGATAATTGCAACAAAGAAACAGATTTATTTGTCCTCAAAACAACAGCAAATGAACACTTACTGTAAAGTCTATCAAGAAATCCAGATATACTTAAAATGCATAGAACATAAGATTGAGTGTCCTACCTGGTTACATCTACCACCCGGCATAGCACTCGGGACTCGGGAGACTCAAATTCCCAGGAGGACCGGCACCTCCAATACGGGATAACATCTCTCAAACAAAAGACAACGTGACAAGTCTTCAAATGTGTGCACAAATCCGTGTTTATTGTGCAAATCGTATCAAAGTGAGATAAGAAAAACATGCAAAAAACTGATTCCCTGTCCTGACGCATTTTGTGACAGTTGTCACTTCATCAAGGGATTTTTAAAATGTGTTTAAAATGCCAAAGACATCTAGTATCTGAGCTGCTTATCACTATGGCAAGGGTATGGTTTTGATGCTTAAATAATCTAGACGCACTTCATTGGGTTATAAAATGTATCTATTACCCTCCGGTGATTTAAATGCATTCATCATTATGGACTAAAGTGCTAAGTGGGTGCCACAGTTCTGTGCTGGGGCCGCTTCTATTTACTCTATTATTAATGATTTGAAGTGGGTTTGTCAGCAAGGTTTCTGTGTTTGCTGACGACACAAAACTTTGTCGACCATTAAAACTTCAAGAGATGTGCAATCATTGCAGGGGATCTAGATAGATTGTCACATTGGGCTGCTAAGTGCAGATGAAATTCAATGTTGTGTTGATAAATGTAGGTGATGCATTTTGGACTTAAAAATCCTTGTGCTGCTTATACTATAAATGGCTCTGTGTTAAGTAATCCTGTTGGAAAGGGATCTTGGAGTTTTGGTGGATACACAACTTAAGGTAGCAAGCAGTGCCAGGCGGCAACACCAGAGCCAGCATGGTATTGTCTTGTATAAAGAGAGGTATGGATTCAAGGGAGGAAAATGTAATTCTCCCTCTCTACAAAGCATTGGCAAGGCCTCATTTGGAATATGCGTGCATTTTGGAATCCTGTGTACAAAAAGGACATCTTTGAAATGGAAAGGGCTCAGAGAAGAGCAACTAATTAATAGGGGATTGGGGAGCTTGAATATGAAGAGAGACTGGAAAAGTTACAATTATGTATGCTGGGAAAAGGTGCTTGCGTGGGGATATGATTCTGTGTATAAATACATTAACGGGCCATACAATAAACTATCTGGGGCATTGTTCACCAATAGAACATGTCAAAGGACACAAGGACATCCCTTAAACTTGAAGAAAAAAGTTTAGGCTTCAAGCTCGGAAAGTTTTTTCACTGTGAGAACGGTAAAGCTATGGACTGTCTTTCAGTGGACGTTGTTATGGCAGGTTCATTGGTCAGTTTCAAAAAAAAGCTGGAGGAGTTTCTGCAAACAAGAATGTTGAAAGTTACTGGTATTAATACATAAAGTAGAGTTGATCCAGGGAAATTTCCGATTGCCACTTGGATGTCAGGAAGGAATTTTTTTCCCCCTTCATTTGGTGTTTTTTTTTGCCTTCCTCTGATCACCAGTTAGGCAGGAAATGAGGATATTGCTAGATGGGTTGAACTGGATGGACGTATGTCTTTTATCAACCTCAAATACTATACTATACTATTCCTACTAGGACAGTTTCCTATGTTCCACCTTGGGAATGCATCTGGGGATGCCATATTGTGTCTGTTCCATTCTCTCTTGGTTGATTTCAGTGAAATACTACATTAAATCAATTATTTCTTCTTCTAATCTGGGGTAACCTAATCTTAGATTGAACTTCTACTTTGCCCTAAAGTACAGTATGTTAGGGCAAAGCAGACATTACAATCTGAGCTATTAGGTTACCCATTTATTTTACCCCAAAACATAAAAATATTTTGAATCCTAATGACAGACACATCATATCACGCATAGATTGATTTAGCTGTAACCTGAGTACATCAATAATTTCCTACAACCCTATGTAACAAAGATTCAACTGACACAATCAACACCTTTCAGATGTCACCTGGAATAAGACTTCTGGTGAACCATTGATGTAAACTCCTTATACCGTATTCCTCTATTAGACCACAAGGATGGCAGAAAAGTAAATGTATTAAGCAAACATTAGGATCTAACAGAGGACAAAATGTTTATAATTAAATATACCCTGGGTAGGAATAACAGACTGGGTCAATGATATTCAGAATATAGACTTTTTAATGCCAATGCTCAGATATTCCAATAATTTAAACCTAAATCTGGCCAGCTACTTAATACATATATTACTTCATAGCAAAAATCAATATATACTAATCCCTAAAAATTAATACAAATTGGTATTATAGATCTATTCTCCTCTATTAGGTCATAAAACAAATTATACTAGACTCTTAAGTGCAATGGGTACAGCGGAGCTCACGTGGTGCTCTCCCAATAGGTAAGTTAGCTGGATGGACTATACTGTATCTCCGGTCTTCTGTCCCAACATTATGAACTCAATACATCAGCGGTAATGGACCTCATATATCGCAGCCTCTCGTATGTGCAGTGGAAACAAGCTGTAGCACTAGACAATGTCATCCTGCACCACTACAAGATTCAGCAGTAAGAAGTCTAACACCTTGCAGGTGACAAATAAGCCAAATTTACCGCTGGTAATTGACACAAAGAATTAAAAAATAAATCAAAAACAGTTTAGTTGAAAAAAAAAGAAGAAAATCATAACCAAATCCTCTTTTCATACTGTGCATATACTTTAATAATCAGGATGTGGCTACTGGCTACATTCAGAATCTAAATATCCCGTTTATGTTATCTCAAAAAGTAGTTTGCATCCTTCATACGTGTGGGTTGTGGGGAAGAGTAGCAAAAAAAAGATTTACTCACACTAAAGAGCATCCAAATCTGGATAACCTTTGCAAAAGGTATTCCCAGTCCCCACAAGCATATGAGTGCTTTGATATGGTTAACCTATATCAAATTACACCAAACCCAGAGTAGCATTGATGCCTCTTTTTATTTGGTTTTTAGTAGTCATCATCACACATTTCTGATTGATTTTTCTTACTCTCCTGCTGTAGCTGGTCTCCCATTTGCCCAGACCTCCTGATTGATATACAGCCAAGCATCCTGTTTGTACAGTACATTTGTACTGTACTGGTTATATAGGGTGAAAATTTGCCAATGCTGATAATCTGCAGCAATCAATCAATATTATCTGCCTGCAGCACACCAGTAAAAGCTAACATCTGACTGGTTGCTGCGCAAAATAGCAGTGGAACAATGCCCGCCTCTCGTTATTGGGACCCAAATTTTCAGTAACAATAGCGTTAAAATTCTAATGGTTACTGTCATTAAAAACTGTCTCTATACAAAAATCCTATTTTAAGAGGATGATAAAATCCCCATTTACCTATGCTCTAAAATGCTATGACTTTATTATTAGGTTACAAAAGATCAAGATTTATGTTCACTCTAATGTCAATCTCATTTCCATTTATATTAAACTGGTATTTGTTTTTAAAAAGAGGCAACGAATGAACAGAAAACTTCCCAAATCTCGTGTTTGTTCAGCTGTAGCATGCACAACAGCAAATTCAATCTTGTTAGAGGTCTATTCTTCTATTGTATTTTTCAAGCTGAATTTTAAGAATGTTCAATTGGATTTGTAATTTATACACTGAAAAGAAAACCAGGTTTTTAAGAAGAACGGGGGGGGGGGGTGTAAACAAAAGTACATTAGTAACTTATTGATATAATGTTCCTAAATGCCATCAACCTTTCTTGTTGTAATTAACCATCTGTCAATTAATGTTCTAGCTCAATTTATAAGAAATTAAGTTTGGATTTCCTTTCCAGACATCTTTGTGGGGACAATATAGAAATCAAACTACCTTCTTTCATTGTTGCAATTCTTTAAAACAGGGGATTGTGTTTGCTTTGGGAAGACTGATTCTAGAGAATTGCAACATAAATTCTGACATTGGGTTTAGTACTGGGATTTTATCTGTTTAGTGATACTGCTCTACAGGAACTCAGCACGAAAGAGTAGATGTACATAAGGCTGGGTACACACCTTAAGATTCTTCGTCCCGCCTGCCCATTTGGTACTTCACCCAGACAAAGTACTGTCAGTCGTGGCAAAAGTAGCTGCAGCCAACATTTCACTGCGACCCAAGCTCTATGGCCCACACTATAGTGGTTTTCTGAACCATCCATCATACATTCAGACGAACAAGTGATCAGATGTCCCAGGAAACCATTCAATTATCAGCCCAATCAACCAATTCACTGAAATATCAGTCACTTGATGTGTCCACCCAGCTTTACACAAATAAACGGAAGTACATAGTAGGAGTGAACTAATTTAAGGGATATCCTAAAGAAATTCTGTAATAACAAAATGAGAAATGATTATGGTTATGATGTATTTTGGAAACTGTAGTTCATCATACATGGTTCAAAGGGCCATATTTATAAAGCAGCAGTATCACTTTTTAGTGATATCATGACTTTAACAATAGGTACCTAAATTTATGATCTTAACCTGTACGATACCGATCGTAAATTTGATACGAATGGTAGAATTAACGAACGTTCGGTCGTAAATGTACGATCACAAATCGTACATTTACGACCGTGATTGTAATTAACCAACCAGTAGTATCGCTAAAAAGCGATACACGGTTTATAAATATGGCCCCCTCCAAGTTTGGTTAATGGTGAATAGAGATTTCCAAAACTCTGAGTTTTGTTCAATAATCTCGAATATATTCGGAAGGCGAATATCTGAAATGGTACGTACTTTTGAGGGTTTGGAATGTATTTTCGCAGTTTACCGAATGTACGGGGTTATTTTCGGTAACCCTCAAAAATAATCTATGTTCGAGAACCCTAAAAATACGACCAGAGCTTCTTTTAGTTCCCGATTGTAGGTTTACTAAATGTACTAGGTTGTCGAAAGTAATCTCATACATTCGATAACCCTTGTAAATAACATTGCACTTTCAATAACCCTTGAAAAATACATCCCGAAATTTGAACGATCTGCTCGGTTTCGGGCAAAATTTTGGATTTTAGAATCAAGGGTTTTCCCAGCCTGAAGCAGATGCCATCTCTAGGCAGAACAGAAATTCTATCACATGAGAACATTTAGAACCCATAACTAGAGAGGGTTCTGGCTAACCATTCAGCTAAACCCTTAACTGCT
This sequence comes from Hymenochirus boettgeri, assembly GCA_019447015.1. Classification (NCBI taxonomy): domain Eukaryota; kingdom Metazoa; phylum Chordata; class Amphibia; order Anura; family Pipidae; genus Hymenochirus; species Hymenochirus boettgeri. The sequence goes on along the minus strand of JAACNH010005072.1, from coordinate 3,451 downwards.
ATCACTTAATTCACCTCAACTTTTCATCGGAAATCAGTCTTGTGCAAGTTAAACTATTTTTAGGTTTCCCTTGTTCTGTAGAACATTAAGCACAATTATAAGTATAGCGCTAGGTCCTACAGTAAGACAGATTCTGATTTAATTACTGTAATTCCGTGCTTACAGTGGGATGTTTGTTACAGAAGAGGGGTTTTGCATGTTAGAATTATTATAATAATGCTGACTTTAAGAATTATTCCACATTAAATTCCTTAGAAAATAACAAAATTAAGGCCTTAGCACTATTGCATTTACTTTTATTTTTTAATTTCTCCTGTGTTTTAGAGATATTTTTTATTACTTGTATATACCATTCGCAAAGCTTAAATTCAGCTAAAATATTTTTCCTCCAAGCAGAAAACATCTGGAAGATTCTCCTGTCTGTTCTGAGTGGTCACACACCCACCCACAATGAACAAAAATGATTTGCTTGTGGGCCCTAGTTTATCTGACACAGACCCACCAGTTTGTGCAGATTGGTCAGTGCACTGATTCCCTGCACACAACAACCAGCAATTTTCTCATGTCCTTTGCTATGTAAACTACCAAATGAGATTGTTTGTTTGGAAGGTCTTACTAGGCTAAGATGCCCATACATTGAAACGTTCAACGTTCCTGCACATCTCAAGTCAATTCATCTCAAAAGGAATGGGTGAGACAGGACCCCGGAAGGTCATTGGGAAGTGACCATGCTAAGTATTAGATATATTAGACTTCATCTGTAAACAAACAATAATCTATCTAATATCTCAGTAGTGTAGGGAAACACACAGTCCCGAACGTTCTCCCCATGCTGTGTATATGCAGTGCAAAGGGAGAACGCTCAGGACTGTGTGTATCATGATTTTTGAAAAATGAACAAAAAGAATCCTGTCTGTCATCTTTCAAAAATCTGGCATTTTAAACCCAGCTTTAGAGATGTTTAATGCATTTATTTTCTATAGATCTTTGCGTTTATTTTGTTAAAATCTAAATAACTTTAATAACTTCCAAAAATAACTTTATTTACAGCTCCAATATCCTTCCAAAAAAATAGCAAGTGAAAAGCACTACCAAGCCACAGCATAATTATGTAATATTTGTCATAGTTATTGTAAGTCTTATAAAACCATGGTTTGACAATACTAAATACTGCTAAATGTAATTACATTGATGGGTATTAAACCAATCAATAACTACAGCAGTCATTAGAATCAATATACCTTTACCAGAACTATTATATTTTGTATTGCCCCCTTTAGCAGAGATAACCTCAAGAATGTATATCTTGTGACTGTCTACATGTCTCTGGCATTGATTCCTCATGCAGTATTTTTTCAGCACAATACTAGTTTTATGTATCCCCTAACGAGTTCTTAATAGCAGATCTTGCTCATTCTAGAAGATTTCTTGCTTAGCCATTAATGACGATTTTATTGTTGACTTTTAGTCACGTTATTTTGCAGTATCCTGTGGTGGATTTTATTATGATTACTGTCCAGGCCTTAATGCTGCAATGCAGCCTCCAAACTTAAAATGTCACCATGTACTATTGATACCATTAGGAGTACTCTAGCACAAGGCACTTTACTTTCCCTGCCCCCAAAATTCAGATGTACCAGTACCTTCGGTACTTTGCAATTCTGTCATTTGGCTGTCGGTACATTGTTTGCTTTAGGGATGGCAACCCCTCTTACAAAGAGGCAGCTCAACCTCAATTTCAATGAGTGAAACTCTTAAATTGTACATTCGTTATATGGTTTTTGAGATTAGAAGATTAAAGGGCAACTCCACCCTCATAAAACATCTTTTAGAAGATATGCCTCTTTAAATAACATCGATAATCATAGTTTGTCCTATGAATTCATTACTGTAGCCTGCTTTGCTTCTGATGCCTCATGGAAACTGAGCAATTTAGAAACCTGTACTGACCTGTACTGACCTGGGCATGCTCAGAAGAGGCAACAGGGGATTACATTCAGTCATTGCTGTGATGTCAACTGTCAATCCACAACTGACCGGTTGCTAATGGAGAAGAAACAGGAAGCAGAAACAGGGAACAGGACTTCAGGTTAGACTTATATATTTCAGGTTTCAACTATTACAGTTTAGGATTTTGGGGGTGATTACCTGTATATAAGTTTTCATTTCAGGGCTGGGCTTGCCTTTATCATGTTCTTGTGTGAATGCATCTGGGTGTTTTGATGCCAATTCATTGTTTTTTGTGCTGTTCTGGTCTTTGTCTGGTCTTTGAGTTTTTCAAACATATGTTAGTTTTTACTTGATAGTCCCATCTCTATGTTTATGTTTATAGGTACAGACTGTACACTTTGACATCAGTAATACCGAGCTATCTGCAGTTTTGCATAGTGCTATTTTGGAATTCCTAATAGTCTTTCTACTGTATTTTTTTTTATTTTGCTCTCAGGTTAGAGATGTTAAGACATTTCTAACCTGGCCTGGTTAGAAATTTTATTACCATTGCTATATTTGGTAAGAGTTTAATGTTCGAATTTAGTGTAATTTTGTTTGTCCTGCAAAAGGTCTACCATTATAACATTAATGCAGATTCACCACAGAGTACCTGTCACGAACTTACCTGCTGCTCCGCCCGGTGTCCTCCGTGGACCCGGTGCCCGATTGTAGCGTTTGCTACCTTCCTTGCTCCTGTACTCACCTGCTTGGATCCTGTACCCTACCTTTCCGCTCCAGTTACTTACCTAGCCTGCATCCAGTCTCAAGTTACTTACCTTGCCTGCATCCAATCTCCAGTACTTACTTTGCCAGCATCCAGCCTACAGTTCCCAGCACAGCTCCTTGTTCCGCATCCAGCCTACCGTTTCCAGCAGCACCTTGTTCCGGCATCCAGCCTACAGTTCCCAGCCGCACCTTGTTCCAGCATCCCGCCTACAGTCCCAGCAGCTCCTTGTTCTGGCATCCAGCCTACATTTTTCAAGCAGCACCTTTTCCAGCATCCACCTACAGTTCCCAGCAGCTCCTTGTTCCGGCATCCAGCCTACATTTCCCACGCCTCTGTGTCCTGCAATTCCCGGACTTTACGTCTTCTCCTAAAGCATACTTGTAGTACCTGGCATCCTGGCCATTTATTACAGTACCTCTATGACAAATGGCAGCATACCCGTACATTAGATCACTAGATTATTATCCTTCAATTAAAAACTTATCATATTGTGGATATTACAATACATTTTCATTATTTCTTTAGTACTACTGCAATAAATCTTAATTACAATTGGCAAGAAGTAAATCCGTACTGATGTGCAAATTTTAAAAAGCTCTTATTGTATATTTCATGTAAAGTAATTTTTATGTAATCCTATCTATTTTTTTCATCACTGTAGACAATGCATGTTCAGAATATAAAAAAAGAAAAAAATATAAAGTAGACTAGAACTTGAAGAAAGCAATCCGA
>JAACNH010005071.1:7454-21636 GCA_019447015.1 Hymenochirus boettgeri | reverse complement strand
AAGAATGTAAATTACCAAGCTACTGTAAATACCCTACTAACCTACCGGAATGTAAGTTACCCAGTACTGTAATACCCTACACACTACCCAGCATGTAAGATACCCAGTTCCTGTAAATACCCTACTACCTACCAGAAGTAAATACCCCCGTGTTACTGTAAATACCCTACTACCACTACCCAGAATGTAAAAATACCCCAGCTACTGTAAATTACCCTACTAAACTACCGAATTAGTAATACCCAGTAATACGTAAATAAACTAATACACTACCCAGAATGTAAATACCCAGTTACTGTAAATTACCCTACTACACTACCCAGAATGTAAATACCCAGAGTTACTGTAAATACTCCTACCTACACTACCAAATGTAATACCAGTACAGTTAAACCTACCCTACACTACCCAAATGAAAATACAGGACTGTTAATACTGCATCCCGAAGATTAACCAGTTTATGTAAATACCCTACTACACTACCCAGAGTGTAAAATACCAGTTACTGTAAATACCCTACTGACACTACCCAAGGAATACAGTTCTGAATAATACTTACACTCAGATTAACCGTTATGTAAATACCCTACTACATACACCAGATGTAAATACCAAGTTACTGTAAATACCCTACTACGACTACCCGATGTTAAGTACCCAGTACTGTATGTAAATCTACCTAACTACACTACCCAGAATGTAAATACCCAGTTACTGTAAAACCCTACTACACTACCCAGAATGTAAATACCCAGTTACTGTAAACTAAAAAAAACCATACATACACTACCCAGAATGGTAAATACCAGTTATGTAAATACCCTACTACACTACCCAGACTGTAAATACCCATAACTGTAAATACCCCTACACACACCCAGATAGTAAATACCCAGTTACTGTAATACTTCGACACCTCCCGAATGTAATTACACAGTACTTACATACCACTCACTAATACCCAGAATGAAATCCCAGTGACTGTAAAATTACCCTACTACACTACCAGAATGTAAATACCCAGTTAGAGACTCTATACCAAATTAAACAGTTCTGACTACACGCTACCCGGAATGTAATCTACCAGTCTACTGTTAAATACCCTACTACACTACCACCAGGTAAAACTCGAACCAGAATTACTACCCAGTTACTGTAAATACCCTACACCAGATGAATACCCAGATATGTAATAATACCATCAGAAATTTACAGTTACTGTAAATACCTTACTCACTACCCAGAATGTAAATACCCAGTCGTAATCCCTCTAATCCGGATGTTACCAGTACTGAAACCCTACTACACCCCCAGAATGTAAATACCCAGTTACTGTAAAATACCCTACTACGTCACCCAGGACTCTCCCCTCGAGGTGTAATTACCCAGATACTGTAAATACCCCCGACTACGACACTACCCGGAATGTAAATACCCAGTTACTGTAATTACCTACTACGCTACCCGGAATGTAATACCCAGTTACTGTAAAACCCTACTACGTACCCAGGATGTAAATACCCAGTTACTGTAAATACCCTACTCGCTACCGAATGTCAATACCCCGTTACTGTAAATACCCTACTACGTACCAGAATGTCAATACCCAGTTACTGTAAATATCCTACTATGCTACCCAGAATGTAAATACCCAGTTACTGTAAATACCCTCTACCACTACCCAGAATGTAAATACCCAGTATGTAAATACCCTACTACCTACCCAGAAGTAATACCCAGTACGAAATACCCTGGACCCTACCCAGAATGTAAATACCATTACTGTAAAACTACCACACTACGCTACCACAGAATGTAAATACCAGTACTGTAAATACCCTACTACGCTACCCAGAATGTAAATACCCAGTTACTGTAAATACCCATACTACGCTACCCAGAATGTAAATGACCCCAGTTACGGTAAATACCCTACTACGGCTACCCAGGAATGTAATTACCCAGTTACTGTAAATACCCTACTACGCTACCCAGAATGTAAAATACCCAGTTACTGTAAATACCCCTACTACCTACCCAGAATGTAAATACCAGTACTGTAAATACCCTACTACGCTACCCAGAATGTTGAAATACCCGTACTGTAAATCCCTACTACGTACCAGAATGTAAATACCAGTACGTAATACCCTACTACGCTACCCAGAATGTAAATTACCAGTCTGTAATAACACTACTACGCTACCGAATGTAAATACCAGTGACGAAATACCCTACTAAGCTACCCAGAGAATGTAAACTACCCAGTTACTGTGAAATTACCCTACTACAACCCAGAATGTAAATACCCAGTTACGTAAATACCTACTACCCCTACCCATGTTCAGTAGCCTATGTGTGCGGTCAGAATACAAACAAACCAATGACTTCATTCTGAATCAAAGAAGTCTGGGCATGGTATAATGTATTACACATATATTATTTTACACCAATGTGTATATTTACTATATGTGTTACACTAATATTTGTATTGCGTGGTGTATTGCTCTAATATAGGTACTGTGTTGTGTGTACAAACACTAATGTGTATATTGTACTAATATGACTAATATGGTATTGTACTATATGTGTTTTGTGTTGGTGTATTTCATGAATGTAGATATATATACAGTATATATTACACAAACAATACAAGGATTGTGGAAGCACTCCGAATTTAGGTTAATTTACAAACTAAATTTAGCGAAAGGTGCTACTGATCTGGTCAAAGATTTATACAAACATAGAAAAGATAATCAATGCACATCCGGGCCCCATACAATATGGGGCCTAGTAATGTGCATTGATTATCTTTTCTTGTTTATAATGTATGCAGTTGCAGATAAATATGAATATTGTATGGGGCCTAGGAATGTGCAGTGATTTCTTTTCTATGTTTAAATGTATGCCAGGGTGCAGATAATATGATATGTATGGGGCCTAGTAATGGGCATTGATTATCTTTTCTATGTTTATAATGTAGCCAGTGTGCAGATAATATGATATTGTATGGGGCCTAGGAATGTGCATTGATTATCTTTTCTATGTTTAAATGTATGCCAGTGTGCAGATAATATGAATTGTATGGGCCTAGGAAGTGCATTGATTATCTTTCTATTTTAAATGTATGCCAGTGTGACAGATAATATGAATGTATTGGGGCATAGTAATGTGCAGGTTGATTATTTTCTATGTTTAAATGTATGCCAGTGTGCAGATAATGTGATATTGTTATGGGGCCTAGGAAGGCATTGATTATCTTTTCTATGTTTATAAAGTATGCCAGTGTGCAGATAATATGATATTGTATGGGGCCCTAGGAATTGCATTGTTATCTTTTCTATGGTTATAAAGTATGCCAGTGTGCAGAGATATGATTGTATGGGCCTAGGAATGTGCATGATTATCTTTCTGTGTTATAAAGTATGCCAGTTTGCAGATGATGATTGATATTGTAGGGGCCTAGGAATGGTGCATTGATTATCTTTTCTGGTTTATAAAGTATGCCAGTGTGCAGATAATATTGATATTGTATGGGGCCTAGGAATGGCATTGATTATCTTTTCTAGTTATAAAGTATGCCAGTGTGCAGATAATATGATATTGTATGGGGCCTAGGATGTGCATTGATTATCTTTTCTATGTTTATAAAGTATGCCAGTGTGCAGATGATTGATATTGTATGGGGCTAGGAATGTGCATGATTATCTTTCTATGTTATAAAAGTATGCCAGAGTGTGCAGATAATATGATTGTATGGGGCCTAGGAATGTGCATTGATATCTTTTCTATGTTATAATGTATGCCAGTATGCAGATAATATGATATTGTATGGGGCCTAGGAAGTGTGCATTGATTATCTTTTTATGTATTTTAAAGTATGCCAGTGTGCAGATAATAATATAATATGTATGGGGCCTAGGAATGTGCATGATTATCTTTCTTGTTTATATATATATATATATTGTACTAATGCGTATATTGGCACTAATGTCTCTAGTGCACTAATATGAGTATTACCCTAATGTGTATTGTGCTAGTGTGTATATATAATAATATATGTATTGTGCTATTAAATAATTTGCTAAATTTGTGTATTGCAATAAGGTGCCTGCATTGTTCAATGTGGTGTGTATTCAACCACTGGTGTATTTGCACTAAGGGGTCTAAATATCTCTTCTGTGTACAGCGCCCCCCTTTAGAAAGGAGGCAGCGAATTTGACTGGTTGCACATTGAATCATTACACATTTAAGATAATCATTTAATAATCATCTTATTGTTCAGTTAGAAGATCTGCCCTTAATAAAATAAGAGCAATTGGCTGCCTAATGAGGACATCTGACATTGATAATCCACAGGGACGGTCTTCGGATTAGACCCCGGTTCCTAGTAACACCTTCATGTCCTGACTCGCTCTGCATCATCTGCAATAAGGGCTTCTATCCAAGTCTTGTAATCAGGTAAGTAATGAACAGGAGATGGCAGGAATATCTATAAACATTTATACGAGGAGTCACAAACAGCACAATACCAAGGTTCCTACCCAAGACCGTCAGTGTAACGTCATTAAAGGGAGGTTTATTTTAAAGCCTTATTTCAAAATTGAAAATATATTACTGTTAGTAGACGTGAGTATTGTTGGGAAAGCGTCTGATCACAGAGGTGCGTAAGATTTCCTAGTATAAGGGACTGTACCTATTGGGTTGTGTAATAAATGTCAGCCTTTGACTGTCATTAAAGCAACAATCTCACACGTGTAATGAGCAGATCAATAATTTCTGTCCGGGGAGCCTTAGATTCCCATCGTTTACATTTTACGGCAGCTTATTGGGCGAGGCTTGTAGCGGAAAGAAACAAAAGAAGACAAAGATTTGTGTGATTTCTAACACAATTTATAAAATAGTATTATACCGCATTTCTTATAAAACCGTTAGAAAAAAAGATATGTCTTCATGAAACTTGTGTATGATGTGGATGTTTATGTACAATACAAATACTGCCAAACTTCCAGTAAAATTAGATACCCCCCAATGTAAAAATTCCCAGCAGATATTATTAGTATGTTATTATTGTGGCTTTATATAGCGCCAACATCTTCTGTAGTGTTTACAATTATATGGCAACACGGTGGCTCAGTGGTTAGCACTGATGCCTGCAGCGTGAGGTCCTGAGTTCGTTCCACCCTTGGACAATCTGGAGGTTTGTATGTTCTCCCCGTGCTGCGTGGGTTTCCTCGGGCACTACGGTTCCCCCACAATCATAAAGACATACTGATAGGTGTATGTGTCAAATAAATGTGATTAAGATTGTAAGCTCTTCGGGCAGGGCCTGAGTGGATTGAGTAAATAATTGTAAAGCGGATGCGAAATATGTAGGCGCTTTAGAAATAAAATACATACATACATGTATACATTCACATCAGGTCCCTGCCCCGAAGAGTACAATATAATCACATTTATTGACACATACAACCCTCAGTATGTCTTTAGATTGTGGGGGAAACCGGAGTGCCCGGAGGAAACCCACGTAAGCACGGGGGAGAAACATACAAAACTCCATATGTGTCCAAGGTGGATTCGACACTCAGGACCTCAGCGCTGCAAGGCATTAGTGCCTAACCACTGAGCCACCGTTGAGTCCACTATCCAATCAGTGCGCTCGGCACTTGCTTCTTGCTTAGAAAGGTTAAGCTGAATTAGGTCCCTGAATCTCCAAGCAAATAAGGGGAAATGCCTTTGACGTATGTTGGTTCAAGATCTCAGGAGTATTACAGCAGCTGTGTGCACTGTCCGTGGTGCTGAAAGATTAAAGCAGTATTAAAGATCCAGGCCAATTTTATTGACTTAGGCAAATTAAAGGAAAAAACATCCCGACAAAATGACATAATGGAATTTACGCTCGCTAACGCTTTATTCTATTGGAGTTACTGTGCGTTTTTAAAAATAAAAATATCTTCTATTCACAATGCAGGTATTTTGGGAGCAAGTCATGAATATGTATTACTAAAGCTAAACAGAACCAATGCACCAGAATATGGAATGTCAGCTGTCTGTTTATAACAACACTCAAGGGCCACAGGCACACAATAACAACATTAAGAAAAGATTTAAAAGGTGGAGGGGTTTAACTTAATATACTTCACCGTGACATACAAAGTTAAAGGTGCACAGTCAACATAAACACAAAATATTTCAATTATGTGTTGCGAAATCAGTTCAGTGGCAGAAAGCGCAATAAGAAACGTCGTAGGATTCGGTGGGATTCAGGAAGGGAAAGTGGGACGAAAAGGAACAAAAATTCAAACAAATTCACAACTCCCAAAGTGCAACAAAATAACCAATGGACTTAATGCAATAAAATGACTATAAGGCCAAACAAAAATTAGCACAAGCCCCAAAAGCAACAAAAGATCAAAAGGCACCACAAAGCAACAAAATGATACCAAATCAGTCTAAAATGGAGAAATAAATGACCGAAAAATGCCTGAAATGCAGCTATTACCAAAAATTACCAACAACCTCAAAATGCAAAAAAGACTCAAAATGCAACAAAATGGACCAAAAGGCCTGAAATGAGCAAAAGTACAAAAGTCAAACAAATACCAATAATCTCAAACTACAACAAAATTATCAAAAATGCAACAAAATACCAAAAGCAACAAAATTATCAAAATGCAACAAAATTACCAAAATGACCAAAGGCCCCAAATGCAACAAAATTAGCACAAGCCCCAAAAGTAACAAAATGATCAAAAAGGCCCAACAAAGCAACAAAAGACTACCAAAAAAATTACCAACAACCTCAAACGCAAACAAAAGACATCAAAAAGCAACCAAAAGGACCAAAAGGGCTGAACATGAAAGCAAAAGTACAAAAGTCAAACAAATACCAATAATCTCAAACTACAACCAAAAATTATCAAAATGCCAAAATACCAAAATGTAACAAAATTACCAAAAAGGAACAAAATAACCAAAATGCAACAAAATGACCAAAGGACAATGAATCCAAAAAGGAACAAATGACCAAAATGCAACACAAAATTACCAAAAAGGAACAAAAGTACCAAAATTGCCACAAAATTACCAAAATGCAACAAAATACCAAAAAGGAACAAATTTACCAAAAGCAACACAAAATTACCAAAAAGGAACAAAATTACCAAAATGCAAACAAAATTACCAAAAAACTTAAAGGTGAAACAAAAAGACCAAAATGCCCCGAAAATATTACTGGTTCATAAAAAACATGTATCAGTAGAGTCCCACTAGCTGGAGGGGAAGTTTGGCCCCTGACAAGCTGTGGGGACCCTGAGATCCAAGCAGATTCCTGAAAGCCGCCCCCCAGTAGTGTGTGCAGGTGAAATACTGCAGAAGGTCAGTACGTGACAGAACTGAGAACGATTCTTCTCCAGCTGTCGGAAAACATAGATGGGAAAGGCAAAGCAGCAGTACAGGATCTGGAGCTTTTAGTGAGGCGGAGGCAAGTCCAATCAATTGGAGAGAGGGAGTGAGGGAGGCAGGGGGGGGGGGGGGTGGTAACACACAGCTGCCTGCACTGAGCATGATGGAAAGAAATGGATTGTTTATCCTCTGGTGGGGCATCTTATTAAAATGGAGAAATTGAAGGACGACTCCATCCTTGTAATGAAATCTTTTAGAAAGAACGGCCAATTTATAATAAGTTGATATACCCTACCCTGCCCTCTGGAATCGCCAGCGAATGCCCCTATGCCCCTCAACTAAAGGGTAAGTGTTAACGGCTGATTTGTTATGCCCATTCTGCCACAGAGTGAGCAGTTATGAGTTGAGCATGCTCAAAGGAGGCAGTTAGGAGATTAGCATTCATTAGCTGTGGTGTAACTGTCTGGCAGTTACTAACTGGAAAAACTGGAAGAACCAGGGAATTAGAAACAATTAAGGGCAGGTGAGTGGCGGTAATTATGGGCCCATGATGAAGGGGGGAATAAGAGGGACCGCAATCAGCCTTTCCTTTCTCAAGCCTTTGAAAAAGGGCAGGAGATTTTCCCCGAAACGTTTCCTTGTACACAGATGGGTGATTAATAAAAATTGATTTTCACAATGTGCAACAATAGCTCCAGCTGTCTCTTTGAAAAGAAATGGGAAAGTAGGGTGTCAGGGGACCTGGGCACCAAACTTGTTTGCAGTTGCCCACTGGGCAGAGATGTGTGTGGGTGTCAGGGGTGTTTATCCATTGTATTTATTATGTTAAAGCACAAACAGTTCGACACAAAAGGTCCAGTATATTTCCCAACATTCCATATTCTGATAACCAAAGTTAGAGGTGGAGATACACACAATTTGGAAGCTATTTATAGACCCCTTACATAAGACGGATTAGCGCTGATTTGATTATAATGCCCAGTACAAGAGCAGGAATCACAGAGAGATTCCAAGGAGGGCAGTAAAGGATCGTCCGCATTCAAGGAAAAAAGGTTAATTAGCGCACAAGTCTCTGTGCTTGAAGTCTCTGAGCTTGAAAGATCTGAGAGACGGGGAAACATTGTGGGTTAAGACAAAAAAGACAAGAATGATGTGAAGGGATTTAAGGGGAAATAAACCATTTTTTTGGGAAGAATTGCAATTTGGATTCCATTAAACAGACACGAGGATATTGGAAGATGTGATGTTACATTCAATGTTCCTATGCATGACATTCTATTTATAATATAACACAAAGGCAGCTTATTGATTCCATGGATGGATTAATATACTTAATTTCCTGCATAACAACTGCATTATAACATCTATCTATGACATCAAGGGGGGGGTAGCCATCTATCTATGACATCATATTATTGATTATGGAAATCTCTCAGGCTTCTCTATGATCAGAGTTCTCAAAATTAAGGTTTAGCTTAAAGAAATCAAAGGGCAAAACACATTAGTATCCTTTAGAAACTCCCCCAAACAAAGAAACTGCTTCTTACAGGTCTCAGATCAGTTCCTTAACCGAGAATCTAAAATATTGATGCCGGCTAGGCTCTTGGTTTCATAAGTGCAGTGAAAGCATCAGAGAGATATAGCAATGCTCGAGAGGAGCCTTTCTCTGTCTGAGATGGACACCACCATAGCAAAGGCTTAGTCATGGGAATGGGGGTCATTGGGGAAACTAAGGCTGGGCGTGCCAGGGATTGAGCTTAGTTTAGAATATCTAGGTTGTTTAGGAAATGATCTGGGCTAGTAAGAAAAAATAGTTATGGGTTAGGGGGGTCCACAGGATATAAAACATTGTTTGTTAATAAGATACCCTCCCAGACCAAAAGGACAGACCCACATTTATTGATGAACAAATCAGGCTCAGCGTTATGGAACAGCCATTTTAGATAGACTGTAGTAAATAAAAGGTGGTAGAGTCGTGGAATGTAACCTATCCATAAACATGCCTTTGTCATGCACGCCAATGGATTGATAAAACACAGCATTAGAAGTAGTGTCACTAGGAACATGGCCCCCCAGGCAAAAGATGACGGCCCCATCTTGGCTCATCACAGTGGTTGAATTATAATATATATATAAATAAAATAACACAATAACAAAAATCCCATAAGAGTACGGCAAAGCAAAATGCGAAATCAAAGAATCAGCGATCAAGGAAAAAGGGCGGTAATCACAACCTAACGAGCAACACAAAGTACTTATATATGATAAAAAATGATGAACTCAAAGAAGGGTAAACATTCAGATCATTACACTCTCATCACACCCCTGTATCACATCTGCCCACCCAATTGTACCTCCTTAGAGTTCCTTAGCACCTTCTCCTTCACTATTCCATCTCCCCCCTTCCCCTCCCATACGAATTAACTTATAAATACTTCCCACACCACACTCTATATTCCCCCCACCTACCCCCCTTCCAACCCCCCCTCCCCCCTCCCCCCCCCTTCCCTCTTTTCCTCCCCCCCTTTTTTCCCCTTTCCACACCCTCCCTCCTCTACACATCTCTGTGACCTATTCGAGGTCATCTTTCCTCCACCTCCCATCTTATCCAAGTCCCCACACCACCTCCTTCTCTCCCGCCAACCCACCCTGTTTATATATTTGCCCTGCACCTTGGTTACGTGTTTGCCCCTTTGTCTACTACCAGTAGTTTTGTCGGCACCTCTCCCTCTCCCCAGCCCCCTTTTTTTTTCCATCACTCGTATTTGCTGAATAGCTTTATCTTCCCATCCCACCCCCCCCCTCCATCCAGCCCTGTTGTGTCCCGCACCGGTTATTCGTCTGCGCGATTGAGATACTATATCATTGTGCGGGTGACGTTGCTTCCCTAAAGCTTTGGGTTCCTCAGAGTCGTGATGTTTGTTGGATTGATGCCCGTTTAAATGTTACTAAGGTAAAAAAAGGTTATAACGTTCTTATGTGGTGTGTTACGGATGGCTCCCCTAGTTGCAAGAGGTGTTACTGATTACAAGCGGAAACACTTGAACTGGTGCCTTGGCTTTTTTAAAATAATTTGGCCAAGTTATTGAAATAATGCTTGAATTATCCAGCCAGAATTTAGATCGCAATACAATGGTTTAATATGTAAGCATCAGTGGATGTGCAACTAGGCTGCTATTTTGTGTTATATTTACATGTTCGATGGGGATTGACCAGGAGAGAGGAGCATCCAATAGGATACTTGTAATTCTATGTGGGAGGCGAGGACTGAGAATACAAGTAATGCAGGGTGTGTAGGAAAAATAGGCTTGAGTGGAGATTACAGTTTAGGGATGGCGCGGTGTATACGAGTTAATTGAATGTTAAGGAAGAGTAACCCCATTATAGTATAAACAATTTACCATATAAATCCTTGTTCCTTTCTGTCCCGGTAACATAGTTACTGTGGTGTAATGTCAGTGGTCATACTGTGGACAGTAGAGGTAATAAAGGGTTAATTGAGATGTACAGGTAAAACCGCATTATAGTTAAAACAATTTACCATTATAAATCCTTGTTCCTTTCTGTCCATGTATTACATAGTTACTGTGTGTAGGTCGTTGGTCAGTACTGTGGGGGGGGGAACACCCCAGTTAGATGTAATAAATAAAGGGGTTAATTGATATGTAAAGGTATAATTCCTCATTATAGTATAAAACAATATTACCATATAAATTCTCTTGTTCCTTCTGTCCATGTATACATAAGTTACTGTGGTTAAGCCAGAATGTAAATACCCAGTTACTGTAAATACCCTACTACACTACCCGGAATGTAATTACCCAGTTACTGTAAATACCCTACTACACTACCCAGAATGTAAATACCCAGTTACTGTAAATACCCTACTACACTACCCAGAATGTAAATACCCAGTTACTGTAAATACCCTACTACACTACCCAGAATGTATTACATAAATTGCCATGATTTGCACAATGAAAGAGGAAATGGTTTTTGTGTGGCGGTTCCTCGTATCGAAAAAGGTTGAAAAGTTGAGTGGGAAAGGGGAACGATAGTATAATACTGCATTCATTTACTTCTGGGTTACAGAAACTTGTTCTAAAGGGAACCACGGAAACGTCCTGCCACTTTCTAATCTAAAAACCAAACAGAAAAAGTAAAACAGAAACTTTTTTTAAAAAATGGTTGTAAAGACCATTAAACAGAACTCAACCAAAATCTACGCCTGAATTACCCGTTAAACGGTGTAGCTGTCGTCTGTAGAACTGCCCATGACTTCAGAATCCTACTGTACCTACACCCCCAGAATTAGCAGTATGGAACCTTACTACACTACCCAAATGTAATACCCATTACTGTAAATACCCTACACCTACCCAGAATGTAAACGACCCAGTACTGTAAATACCCTACACTACCCAGAAATGTAAATACCCAGTTACTGGAATACCCTACTAACTACCCAGAATGTAAATACCCAGTTACGTAAATACCCACTACACTACCAGAATGTAAAACCCAGTTACTGTAAATACCCTACACACTACCAGAATGTAAATACCAAGTACTGTAAATACCCTACTACGCTACCAGAATGTAAATTACCCAGTTACTGTAAATACCTACTACACTACCCAGAATGTAAATACCCAGTTCTGTAAATACCCTACTACCTTACCCAGAATGTAAATACCCCCGTTACTGTAAATACCCTACTACCACTACCCAGAATGTAAATTACCCCAGCTACTGTAAATACCCTACTAACACTACCAGAATTGTAATACCCAGTTACGTAAAACCACTAATACACTACCCAGAATGTAAATACCCAGTTACTGTAAATACCCTACTACACTACCCAGAATGTAAATACCAAGTTACTGTAAATACCCTACTACACTACCCAAATGTAATACCAGTAGTGAAATACTACAAAATACCCAGTATACTGTAAATACCTACACGATCCCGGAATGTATTACCAGTTTACTGTAAATACCCTACTACACTACCCAGAATGTAAATACCAGTACTGTAAATACCCTACACACTACCCAGGAATTGTACAATACCAGTTACTGTAAATACGCCTACTACAGTAACCAGATGTAAAATACCAAGTTACTGTAAATACCCTACTACCTACCCAGAATGGTAACATGACCCAGCTATGTAAATCTACCCTAACTACACTACCCAGAATGTAAATACCCAGTTACTGTAAATACCCTACTACACTACCCAGAATGTAAATACCCAGTTACTGTAAACTACCATATACACTACCCAGAATCGTTAAATACCCAGTTACGTAAATACCCTACTACACTACCCAGAATGTAAATACCCAGGTACTGTAAATACCCTACTACACACCCAGAAGTAAATACCCAGTTACTGTAATATCCGTACTACCTCCCGAATGAATTACCAGTACTGTAACCCTACTAATACCCAGAATGAAATACCCAGTACTGTAAAATACCCTACTACACTACCAGAATGTAAATACCCAGTTACGCTAGCTCAAATGTAAATACCCTACTACCTACTACCCGGAATGTAATACCAGCTACTGTAATACCCTACTACACTACCCGTGAACGGAATTACCCAGTTACTGTAAATACCCTATACAACTACCCATGAATGTAAATACCCCAGTTACTGTAAATACCCTAACTCCACTACCCAGAATGTAAATACAGCAGTAATCTGTAAATAAACCCTCCTACACACCCAGAATGTAAATACCCAGTTACTGTAAAATACCCTACTACGATCACCCGGGGATCCCTCACTGTAATTACCCAGTACTGTAACAGTACCTCCCGATAGTACCCGGAATGTAAATACCCAGTTACTGTACATTAACCTACTACGCTACCCGGAATGTAAATACCCAGTTACTGTAAAGACCCTACTCGATACCCAGATGACTGTAAATACCCAGTTACTGTAATACCCTACTCGCTACCGAATGTCAATACCCGTTACTGTAAATACCCTACACGCTACCCAGAATGGTCAATACCAGTTACTGTAAATATCCTACTTATGCTACCCAGAACTGTAAATACCCAGTTACTGTTAAATACCTACTACACTACCCAGAATGTAAAATACCCAGTTATGTAAAATACCCTACTACCTACCCCAGAAGGTAAATACCCAGTTACGGAAATACCCTGGACCCTACCCAGATGTAAATACCAGTTACTGTAAACACTAGGACACACTACGCTACCCAGACATGTAACTACCAGTTGTAAATACCCCTAATACGCTACCCAGAATGTAAAGACCATTACTGTAAATACCATACTACGCTACCCAGAATGTAAATGACCCCAGTGTACGGTAATACCCTACTACGCTACCCGGAAGGAATTACCCAGTTACTGAAAAATTAACCCACTACCGTACCCGAGTAATATACCCAGTTACTTGTAAATACCCTACTACACTACCCAATGATACCAACTGAAATACTCACACGTAACCCAATGTTACAAGGGTATGTAAATACCCTACTACGCTAACCCAGAATGTAAATACCGTGACTGTAAACTCCCCTACTTACGTACCCAGAATGTAAATACCAGTGACGTAAATACCCTACTACGCTACCCAGAATGTAAATTACCAGTTGCTGTAAATACACTACACGACTCCAGGAATGTAAATGACCAGTTTGACTGGAATATACCCACTACACTACCCAGAATGTAAATACCCAGTTACTGTGAAATTACCCTACTCCACACCCAGA
>JAACNH010005070.1:0-21638 GCA_019447015.1 Hymenochirus boettgeri | reverse complement strand
ATATATATATAAAATATATTGTGTCTCAGACACCAACGTGGAATGTAAACTCAGGCAGTTAACTTTGTGTCACTTGTGCGTATTCAGAATCACTGGTGATTTGAAGGACCCCCCCTGCACTTTGATTCCGTAAGACAAACATGTGCACCAGATAACACCTGTTTTGCCAACATTCCACTGACACCAAAAAAAAATTGGGACATGTGACTCCCACAAGAGAATGAAGCCTCAAGGGGCCACACTGTAGCACAAGTGGGCGGGACTGTGCCATTGTAGGCCATCCCATAGGCTATAAGTAAACGACCACGGCATTTGTTCAACTACAACCGGGCAACTGTAAAACATTATTAAATGGTTCTAACTGGCCTTTCCCACATAAAACAGCCACTACCATGTGGTCCACTCTGTGTTCTGACTAGATAGGGGGTCAGTGTTCAGATTAAGATCTAATCTGGAGAGTCACTGATTACAGGACACTTGTTTTACCATATCAGCCACACAGAGAGCAGAACAAGCCCAGTGCGGATATTGATGGATTTCTAAAGGACCCCAAACCTCACAGTGACACTGGATTGGCCACGTTCAGGAAGCACCTGCAGGGATTCAATTCATTGCACTCTGAGCTATATGAAGGGTTCTTCATATTAATGCAAAGTAAGAGGAATGTAAACTCCTGCACATGCAGTAAACCCATCCAAACACAGGATGATAAATCAGACATTCCAATTCACCAATAAAAACATCCGTCAAGTAAAACCTCACGTGGTAATTCTTCTACACAGTGTCAGAGTTACAAGTGTCCAACCTGCATGAAGTTATAGTTACACCACATCAATGCAGAACCAATCCCCCCCAAACAAATCAGGATTTATTTTTGACCACCAAACAACGCCCCATTGAGTGCAAGACACACGGGTGACAAACGCCTGTGTCGGGCGATCATAGCACATGTGTATGCGTTCAGGCGAGTTTTAACGTCCGGATAAACGCATACAAACGTGATTATGGGGGGTCGTGCGTCAGCGGTAAAAGCTTTAGACTGTAAGCTCCCCAGCCAACTAAAGATCTTCCCACCTACACAGTCTGCACATTAGTTCTGCTCTACGTTCCAACCTCATTCCCAAGAGATATTGTGCAATTAAGAACATTCTTTTGGCTCTTTCCCCAAACTAAATAATAAGTGTTGCAGTAATGGCATTGGATGAGAGGCATTGCCTGGTTCTGTAACACAAAACAAAAAATTCTTTGCTTACATTTGACTTGAAAAATACAAAAAAAAAAAAAAAATTAAATAAATAAAATATATGAATGGTTCTTTGATTTAAGGCAGTTTTCGTGAAGTCACTTACAGAGGATGTGACTTGGATGACCAAAGGTGAGTTGGCGCCCTCTTGTGATCAGAAATAAATAGACTCAAATAAAATCAATTTCCTTAGGGCTAGGCCACACTGCAGCGTTTTTTTCTGCGTTTGCGCATGCGTTTTTTTTTTTTTTCAGATCATTAAAAACGCGGCTACGTTGATATATCACACTTTGTCCTATGAATTCATTACTGTATGCCTGCTATGCTTCTGGATGCCTCATGGAAACTGAGCAATTTAGAAACCTGTACTGAGCCTGTACTGAGCCTGGGCATGCTCAGAAGAGGCAGACAGGGGATTAATATTCAGTCATTGGCTGTGATGTCAACTGTCAAATCCATAACTGACAGTTACTAACTGGAAGAACCAGGAAGCAGAAACAGGGGAACAGGACATTGTGCAGGATTTCAGGTTAGACTTACACCTTTCACATTTCAAACTATTACCGTTTAGGGTTTTGGGGTGATTTACCGTATGCAAGTTTTCATTTTAGGACTGGACTTGCCCTTTAAAAAACAATACACGGATTAAAAAAAATCTAGCTATATTTTCCAGGATACCATATACAGTGTGAGCGCAGATAAAATCTTAAAAGGGTCATTTCATTTTGTGTTAGAAGAGAAAGGGTGCCCCCTTGTGGTAAAGAAGTGGATCCGTGAACACATTGTGTTGCTGTAATAATTTATAATCTTCAATTGTAAAGCCTGAAGCAATACTCAAGAAAAATTTTATTTTAGATATTTAGATTTCCATATTAAACAAGAATGAAGCACTGGAGATTAAAGGACAACTATACTATAATAATTCACTTTTTGTATTCTTCCACCTATCATGGATTCATTGAGGACCAACAGCAGATATAGTTTTTATCTGCCAGGTTAGTGTCCTGGGCCTTCCTGTATTAAAGATAGTGCTGAAGCACCCAAGGAGACTGGCAGAAGTGGTTTTCTTTGTGCTACCGCTCCTCGTAGAAATTATCAATCCTACCTCCCAGCCCCAGGTAGTTTTTGTTTCAACAGTTTTTGAAAAAAACTTTAGACACACTTTATATAGGCGTATATATATGGTCTTGGTAACAGCTAATATGTACCAACTTCCACACAGTTCAAGGGAACATTAAACCATACTGTAATAATAATATTGTAAGCTGAATAACAACTGAATAGTGCACAGATCTAGCAGGTAACAAGGGCCAGAGATATCCAATATAACAAGTGTAATGAATGTCACAGGAACTCTAAATATCACAGTCACACTGCGGATGGCACATAGTGTTAGTACCAGGATGCAGAGGTGGATTACGGAGCTATTCACAGGGTGTCAGACTCCAGTCTCACTTTTCCAAGTTGTTCTTTATTGGATTAAACACTTGTCACCTTTCCCTTGAAGAAGAGACCCTAACACTTTTATCAATGAGGTGGGCAGCTCATCCACAGAGCTATTAACACCTGTCCCCCTGGTTGATCACAAGACATGTGGACTCACGTGTATTGGTTAATCAACAAAGCATTGTCTGGGGCTGGCCCTTTAAATGAGTTGTAAATGTACTTTATGCAAATCAGTCTGTCCCATTCATATCAAAGCCCAAGTAGGATGTCCCCAGTAAATCTTAACATTAAAAAGTCTCTATAGGAAGTTGAGCCGTGTTGGGAAATATGAAGTTTATTTATTTAGTACCCAGGGAATTTCCTGCACGTTTAGGAGGAAATGTTATAAACAATCTAATAGGCCAATTACAAACAGGTTAAAGCGGCAGTGGGTGATGTCTAGATTTGCCTGGTGATCTTATTAATTGCCATAGATGGACAGACACCAATCTGTTTACAGGCCCCTGTTATGACAATACGATTGTGTGTGGGATACAGTATGTATAACAAGGAACGTTAAATATCTTATAATATATTAACGTCTCTAAATATAATGGGAGCAACAGTAAAATATATTCTTATAAAAATCACTCAATTATATCTCACTGCTTCAGAGGTCACTTCATCTGTCACGGTGGATGCAGTAAAGCACATGGAGGGCCACAGAAACGGCACAAAAGTAGACTAGTGTGGAATTCTCCAATGAGCATCAGAAAATCTCAATTACCAAAATCTCTTTACACATCCCACATGCCCAGGAAGTGACATCACAAATCTAACCACTGTTCCTTTAACTTGAAAAATGCACAAAAAAAGCCTAAAAATTCAACAGTAACAAACACGTGTGAAACGCGTTTGTGAATGTGTATTGTGACCTGTGGTGTGAACAGCCTTCCTCTTTCTACCCTTGAAGGGCACAAGGTGCAACCAAAATTGACTTAAATTGACATTGACTTAAATGAGGACAAAGTAGAAACAAATTTCTGCTTTAAGTTGATATTTCACAAGTTACTTACCATGTTCTTGCAGTGCAGGTGCAGAGTGGGGCAAGTCCAGCCCTTTCTAGTACATTGGCATCACAACAGCAAAGCAAAGAGGCTCATACATGGCCAGCAGTTTTGGGCATGCCGACCGAAGTGCCAGCATTTGGTGACATCAATAACCTGTAAGAATATCTGACCCCAAAAGTTAACATTAGTCTTTAGTTTTCCTTTAAATATAATCAACACCAGACCCACAGAGCTTGTTGCTCTAACCACTGTATTAAAAAAAAAAAAAACACACACAACCGACAATTCATCTGAAGATATTTTATTGCTGCACAGATAGAACAGAAAGACAACATTAAGATGTTCAAGCAACATTGGCATAAAACAATGGTTAGATCACATGGTTAAAACACACACAGTCGCCCCATATCTGTAGATGGAATGTACCTGTTGGGACATTTTGGGGCTATTTGCTGGATCAGGATAAAGAATTAAAACAATAGCAACTATTATTCATCATCCAGGGCTGGGATTACATTCAATGTACTGGGTAATTTGTCATTATGTAAGTGTGGCAGTGATCATGTTCTAATTAGCCTTAGCTCAAAATATAACGCAACCCACCCAACAACTGCATGTTCCAGTCTTGGCGAGATTTACCAAGACCCAGATTCCTTTCTTAAAGGCACAATAACCCATTGACAAAGGGTAACCATGACTTTAAAAAGGGAATTGTGCCAGCTAGAGCAGCCAACCTCAATGAATTTAATATAACGCTTGTGTCTCTCTCATGTGTATATGTACCATTAAAGTTACACAGGGGGTAAGACCCCATAAGGATTTCTCCACGGCTGTAAGCGTGATATTAAATTGTCGTTTACACTAGGTTGCATTTTGGTGAATATAGCCAATATAAGTCAATGGTACCACACACACTTCACCAGGCCCAAGGTGAAGTGTATAGACACCTGATAAAAGGTCCACCCTGTGACATTCCATGTTTAATATTTAAACAAATCATACCAATAAGCTTTTTTTTTTCTTAAATGGCAAATTACAGTTTTGATTACATTTTGGGCTCAAACAATATGAGCTTATGGATGCTAAAACATCCCTTTAAAAAATTAAATGGAAATGCAGTAGTATGTACAATGTGGAGCTATATTAGGCCTTCCATTGGATAACGGTGTATGTTAGAACCTTGGTTGGAATAGAAGATTTCTCTCTATGGGGCTTAGTTATGCTAATTTTGCACCAACCAATCAGAACTTATTTAACATTTGAAAGCTAACATCTGATTAGTTGGGGCAAAATTAGCACCATTTTTAACGATAAGAACTTTTATTGAATAACCCTGTTTGTCTGTTCTCTGCTGTTGCAGTTTCCAAAATAAAAGATAACTGGCTGCCTATCCCTTTATATCATCAACTATGGTGACTTCTAATCTTCTTATACAATAAATGGTTAAACCAAGATGTGTTATTGAAACAGAAATGTATTTGAACATTGGTTTATTAGTTGTATTTATTCGAATGATAAGGGCACTGACTTATTTTCAATCCAAGATGATACAACGTTGTTAAAGGGAAAAACATTTTATTCTATTAGCCCTGTAAATTCTTTACTACGGCAATAAGATTACATGCACTGCTAAACATTACATTGCTAGAGCACCTCTGGTGGTTACAAACGGATACTGCGGTTCCTATATCTGTTTATAAAGCACGAAGTAGATTAGTGGCTGCTCCCACTGTAACATAAGGCAATAATGCAGAGAAGGAATATTCCGCACATACTGTAAGTTGTGCTCTAACAGTACAACTTAACATGCCATTTATGGCTGGATAAGGGAAACTGAATGGAAGACACCACCAATGTATCAATAACGGTTTTCCCTTTTAGGCTAAAATGAATGACTAGATTCAGTACACGGGACACCAAACAATTCAGATGATCCATGGATTACACTTTTAGCCCACAATTTGCAAACATCACATAAAATTTGAATATATACAATTAACAGCGGAAACTAACCAACGCATGTTTATATTAGGAGAACTATACTTACCTCTTCCACACCCTCCCCTTTAAAAGTCCCCAGGGCGAGACCTACGGGAAGAGGTGTGTTAGCCGAGGGGTGGGGTAAACCATAGAGCTTTAGTTCCTCCCCCTGGGGACTTTTAAAAGGTTGTGAAATCAGAGGGGGCTGAGGAGGAAAGTACAGTCCATCTTTAAAGTGAAAATTGAACCTGAGCTGCGATCGTTTCTAAATTGAAAAATGCTGCATGTAAAGAAAATAACCAACAGTGACGAAAAATGACAACTAAAAAGAGGTGTCACTGTTTTCTATAAAGCAGTCAATGGTACGGCAGCCCGTGGTACGTTTGCAGTGTGCATAGCAAACTCTGTAGGACACATATTTCTTATATCTCTGCCCTACATTTATAGAGTGCGGAAAATCCTAAGCCAGAAAAAGTCCAGGTTGAAATGAATTGTCTGGGCAGAAAGTTTAAATTTGCTCAGAAAACCGTTTACCCTCCCCCCATAACAATAAACAAACATTAATAGGATAAAAAGAAACTAGATTGTATTGTGCTCTTTAAACAAGTTAACATTTTGTGCGTTCTCTGTGTGAAGCTATTTCTTTGCTGTAAGGTCAAGGTTAGTCAGGGGATAAGTCCCGCAAAGTTTCTTGTAACCCAATCGATAGCTCCACCTACAGGCACAGGCTCCAACTGCAGGCACAGGTACCATGTAGGATTTTAGTAATCTTTAAAAGGATCTTATGTCTTTTTGTATTTCACAATTTGCAATGCCTTCTGGTTGTTGCCCATCTGCCAAAGAAGTGGTTCTTATCTGCAACCACAGATCCATCAAAACATCTCCTCCTTATGGTGGCCATTTATGTAGCAATATTATCAGGCGATCCCATTGCTTCCAAAAATCTCCACCATGTCCAATAACGACAATGGACCAATTATTCCAGACTGCTCAGTTGTCGAACACCACACATGAAGCAATCATTGTCTGATACCAAATATTGGACCATAATATCGCTATGTGTAGGGCCACCACAAGAAGTTCAGTGACATTCATCACAAAACATCCAGAACTTCTAAAGAGCAGAAAAACTATTCTTGCTACTTTTTATACTATTAATGGTTATTTGTACATATTCTGATGTTAACAGAGCAAGTACACACTTCCATGGATGCATAATAAAATCATGTTATGGAGAAGTGAACATTTAAAAATGCTAGTATCCTAAAAATGAAAACATTAATTTTAAGTTAAAGTGCATGTTCACCCTTAAAACAAACAACTGGTCAATTGTCATTTACCTGCCCCCAACCAATATATTTTGCACTTTATTACCTGCATTACTAACCAGATATTTAAGGATAATTGTTGATCCCTATCTGGCACTGCTGACATCACTGCTTCCTCTGCACATGCTCAATCATTTAAAAAGCTCTTTGAGCAGAGGGAGGAGGCAGATTCCAGAAAGGAATAGAACGTATAATTAAATATCTGATTACAAATGCATCTAATAAACTGAGAAAAATATCACTTGGTGTTACAGGCACATTAGTGACAAGTCACTAGTTTTTTGTTTTAAAGATAGCCCCCTTTTAAAGTATTTCTTACTGATCTAATAAAAACCCAGGGGTAAGAAACGAGGTACTTTTGATGGGAGGGAGGGTTTACTTTTCTTACCACTTTACTTTAAGTGCTGGCAAGGTTCTGGCTCCAGAGCTCACTAAATCATAAAGCAAATTTAGTCATTGATTTTAGAATTCTGGAGCCACCATTCTAAAGCCTCGTACACACGTCCGATACTTTAGAGGACAATCGGCCCCTGAACATGCGTTTCAGACCATAATGGCACGTATGTGTGCGTTCAGTCGGGACCGAATGAACGCATACACACTTGCCATTATGGTCCGAAATGGAGGTTCGAGGGTCTGCCCTGCAATCGGGGGTCCTCCAAAGTATCGGACGTGTGTACGGACCTTAAGGTCCCCTTCAGCTGAGAATTCCAAAGTAGATCTGGAGTTAAACATGAAGCCCTGAAAATTATTTTTATATTTAAAATAAAAAGAAAAAACTTACATTGACAATTTCCTTTTTTCTTCTGATTAAGAACAAAAACATCGCTCATCTTTCTGGATTTAACATAAAACAAGACAAACATCTATCCGGTATGTTGGCAGATTACATAGCGAGGAGCACCTGGTTATTAAGGATAAAGAAAATCTATACAGTAGTTGCAGAGTTATCAGAAGCCTATTGCCAATATGTGTCCAAGCTCTGCAGCCAATTAAGGACGTTGGTCAGTGTCTGCAGAGCTGGTAAAGTCCATATTTCAGTTGTCATTCAGTGACCGAATTAAAGCTTCATTCATCATGGTTTCTTCATCAGCATTGTAGTCCTAATTAATGGGGTGGAAGGGGATTTGGTTAGTTTAATATTTGCCACATAATAAAGATAAAAAAAATATGAAATCTTTCAAATTAAGAAAAAGCAACTCAATAGACAATGACTCTGTTTAACTTATTTGTACCTTAATCAGCTAGTAGCCGATTTCACAGGTCTCCATAATGGTGGCCAAGATTGACCGATCTCAATGCTTATATGCCAACTATATCTCTCTGCTTAGTAGCATGTGTAGAGGTAGGGATACATACCACAAATGTGTCGTAGGCAAATCGGTGCCGCCGGTTGATGTGCTCTATAAAGTTGGCACTTCTGTAACCAGGGTCTCCCCATGGCATAGAGGCACAGATTGGGCAAACCTGATGAAGGAAGGAAAAATACAAGTAAGGATTAGCTTCACAGAAGACATGTTATAGCTGCCTTATAACCTCATCAGTCCTAAAGAGATACATTATGTATGTTGACCCTTTAAAGGGGAATGGTGGGCTCAAAGCTAGTAAATGTTACATAAAAGACTGCTCTCTTACACTTAAAATAAGTTCTAGTTCACTACTCTAATTCATTTCTACTACAATAGCTTGAGTAACATTCCCATCATCCTTTGCACTGCCCTGCTCCCTGTAGTGCAAGCCAAAAAATTCAAGATTACTGCAGGGACACAGACAAAGCCAGTTTCATCAATGGCATAGTACAGTATGTAATGGTTAGAAATGAGGGGAGTGTGCTTCGATATCCATTGTACCATTATTTAGCAGAGGCTTCTTCCTGTACAGAGGATGAAAGAAGCATGAAACATTAACATTTTAATCACAATATCTTCTAACTGCCTGCATTTAGAAAACTGTCCCAGGGCGAACTGAAAAGTATCTTGTATTTTATCCTAATTTGGAGACCATAGTTTTTGTTTTAAGAAAATAAAAAAATATATATAAAAAAAAAAAACATCCAAAACAAATTGGTAACAGTTCAGTGTAAAAAGAAATCCTGGTTGCATCAAAGTGAACAGTTTTACTAACTTTGTTTCCTGTTATAGTTACACAACACAACATTTTTATTGTATGCGTGCACCCTCTATAATGTATGGGACAGGTATGTGTGTGTGTGTGTGGGGGGGGGGGGGCAAGGGACTAATTATCATTCCTGGAGATCATCGATTGGCTAATATCTGAACTGAACCCCACATTCTATTACAGTTGCCCTCTTTAATGCAAAGGATTAAGTCACAACGTGTATGTAACTAACAAAAATTACTATGGAGGCTATTATAAAATGATTTAAATTGTTTGTATTTCTTAAAGTTGCACAACACCACACATTTTTATTCTGCTTGCCCTTTGTAATGTACGGTACATTATACGACTCCAATAGAGTATGTTTAAGCTTGTGTGAGTGGGGTATCTATGTGGGTATGTGTAGTCTTTTTAGATATTATTCCTGGAGATCATTATTTGGGTTTGTATTTGTTTTACTGTACTGCATCATTTTATAGTTGCACAACAACAAATGTTTTTATTCTACTTGCATACCCTCTTTAATGTATATGACACCATTAGCAGAGAAGCACATATAGGTAGACACATTTGGATTAATGCACATGGGTGTTTATGTGGATATGTGGACAGTCTTTATTAAAGGGCATCTATACCGGAAAAAAAAGTTAATTTTAAATTGGCCATTACCGGAAAATATAATTCTTCCCAACCTCCACTGTACCATTTTATTTGTTGATCTGTGCCCTATTTCTTTAGATATCCAAACTAAAACATCTGAGATTTTAGCTGTCAAGTTCCTTGCTCCCATAAACTATTCTTCTGTGAGTAGTTTTACTGTAGCTGGAATGGTGGCAGAGTTTTGACAGTTGGAATGCTGTGTGCAGTTTTGACAGTTGTTTGTGGGGAAAATAAGTCAGGTCAGATGAAAGTGGGAGTGGTTAAAAGAGGGAGGGAGAAATTGCATGCACTCCGTTAATGGAATATTGTCAGAATCACATCGTGCTACCGCGCGTTGGAATGTGATTATTTGGTTCTGAATAAAGCCACATGGTTGATTATTAAGAAGTGGGCTTAGTAACATAACCAGGTTCTGGTATGGTTTTTACCAAAGTCTTCCGGATTTGTTTTTGACTTTACTGTACAGATGGCATTTTTGCAATAAAGCTGTAAAGAGTTGAGGAGGATTTAACTTGCGTCCTTTTTTTTTTTTTAGAATTAAACAGAAACCTGACATTTTGCACTGTTTAAAAAAATGGAATTCTGAACTTACCACAGGCGTGGGATCGGTGTAGTGGCTCGTCCTACAATGATCCACTAGCCCTTCCTGATCAAGGTTCTGTTGCCGGCAATATGGACAGATAAATGTGTATCGGTTTGGGACGTTACTGTAATTTCAAAATGACAGATATAACATATAATTATCAAACAGCTCTGGTGCTATGAATAAAGTATCTCCCGAGGCTAGGTACACAAAGACAGATGTTGGTCATACTTTTGTCCAAAACAAACAAAAGGATGATCGCATAAGTGGGTAGATTTAGGCCGGACGTGGAGTGAAATATTTGGTGAAATATCTGCCGTGCGTAGCTAGCCTTAACAATACTTCCCAACAAATTTGTATGTTTGCAGCTGAATGGAGATTGTAACACTGTAAAATATTACAAGAATGCTCTGCCAGTGCTACATTTGCGGCTATGACGAGTTTGGGATTTCCGGCAATAACTCTTCAGGGCAAGTACACATGGGTTGGCATTCTCCAGGCCAACCAACAGCCCAGCGCAGTATTTTGTTCAGGACCCACATTTTCTATCACACCCATCCCGATAAATAGATCGGGAATGTTGGTAATTTTTACCCTATGTATTATAATTGGCAGGATCGAGTTTTGGCAGGATTTGAGTATAACTTTCTACTGACAGACTACTGAGAAAAATATCCCTCAATAGATCTACCGATAAAAAGGACCGTGTATACAGAGCCTTGCTGGGAACCAATGTGTAACAGATTTACCTTGTGCGCTGAGACTGGTCCTGGGTCACCGACTTTATTCCGTCCATGACGTAACTTTCATATCTGGTACAGGAGGCAGAATGAACACGCATCCTTGAAAGGTTGACCTGCGGGCGAATGGTGTCAATCTAATAAAAACTTTCAATTACTTGTAGTTCCCACTATCGCACCGCAAAGGGTAAAATTAGTCTTTTCAGCATTACAAAAAAAACAAACAGTTCCAGCCATCTGCTAATCTCCAGAAGATGTTCCAAGCCTTTGAAGAAGTGACGAGCCATCTTGGAGAACACACCTAGTCCCCAACAATTTCTAAAGATGTCAGCATGTCAAGCACATTATACTCCTGTACAACCGACAGCTTTCTGCCCTCTACTTCATTAACATGTGCTTGCATTTGTCAGATAAGGAGAGTCAGGGACTGTGGGGGGAGCCAAAGAGCAGTCAGGGACTGCACACGTGTAGTGTCCCTTTAACAGTGTTTGTGATTACAATGTTGACCTTTTTTTAGATCTGGATTAGTATTAAAGGCTATTTCTTCCCCCCGCCTACTGGCTTTTAACAAGGAGGGAAGAGGCCTCTCGTCCAATGCTTATAGTAGCACCCCCAACACGACCCTTTAATTGGAGGTCTTGTGCCTTGAATACGAGGCCCCTTCTCTCCTTGTTAAAAGCGAGTAGGTGGGGGGAAGTAATAGTCTTTAATACTAATCCAATGCAAGGTCAGGGAGACAACCTTCCCAAGAAAATGAAACCAAGCAGGTAGCGTCAGCCCAGATAAATGACCCAAGGTAAACTGTTAGGACCTTCCATACTGGGGTCACCTTGACGTGGTTGGAAGGCCTTTCACTTTTATGCATAAAATTGTAACTAAACCCCCCCCATGTTTTTACTGTTTGCACTAGCACAGATATTATGATATATGGGGCCCAGGAATGTGCATTGATCATCTCTTTTCTTGTTTGTTCTAAGGTTTTGGTCAGATCAGTAGCACATCCACTATTTGTTATAAAGTAATTTTGCCACATGAGCTCCCACAGCCCCCCTTTTGTGATAAATACAACTTACAGCATTCCTTTGGTTGCATGCTGGGAGTTGTAGATTTCAAAACATCTGGAGAGCTGCAGGTTGGGCATCCCTAAGATATGGCATCTATATTATCAAATTGGGGCATGCAGGATATTATTGATTTGTGTAACAGAGAAATGTTGGCCATATGCTTTTCATTTTACTGTGATTATATAAAAGAATTGGACAAAATCTGTTGGTAATTTGCTATGGTCTCTAGCATGTATGTCTATACATTTGTACGATCCAACCACACCTGCAAATGGCAGAGCTGGAATGTGGGACACTGAATCTGTCATTTATTGCCATTAGGGGGGCATACACAGGCAGAAATTGGCTGGATTTCCCTCTTGGTTTATTCTGAATAACAATGATACCATTTGCCGAATCTTATGAATGGAAAGCAGCTTCCAGTATTCTATAACAGTGTCTAAAAAAGCTTGATATCCCAAGCACGTATGTCTGTGTGCATTCGAATGAATGTGCGGCTGTACATGTGTCAAACAAAATGATGTTTCAGCTGTTTATCAGGGCAGGAAAACAATATTTAGCATCCAAATAAACAGTGAAGTCATTCCTAGTGCAGGATAAAGAATTATAACAAGGCTTCGAACTTTAGATATTTAACAACGTTCCTTTCCTGTAAGAAAATAATTCCCCCTTCCTACATGGTTTATAGGCTCAACCCAACAGTGAACAGATTCATTGTAATGTAAGGAGCCCGGCAGGAAAATTTAGGAGCCAACCCAACGTGTGTAAATCTCTAGGTGCATTGGTTACTGGGATCGGTCTCGAAAAATCTTACCTTACGCAGGGTTATTTGGGGATTAATGACCCTTTACATAGCAAAACAGTCGTATTTATGGAAATCCCCCCATTTCCACATTATTGCGGGAACTAGGATGGATTTCCCCTATTAGAAAAAGGTTTCCATTTACGGTTAGGGAAAACCAGACATGTTAAGCTTGTAAACGCTTGAATCAATATATATTATTCCCTTGTTGCTTCCTGGGCTGTAAAGGGGAATTTATAGAGCCCTGTAGAATAATCCTGGCACTATCAGTGCTTGGTATGTTAATGTTAATAAAAAAACAACACAATACTGATAGTAATTAACACTTTCCTGCAACACACTACATCAGATACTGAAACTGCATTCCACTTCCAACACAGAGCTGTAATTAGCATTTATAATATGAAGGTAGAGCTGAGATATTTAAAGCAAAATACTTTTTTTCTGCTTTGAACAAAGGTAAGAATGACAGAAAAACATAGTTAAAACGTATTACCTAGCAGACATCATTGGCTGAACCAGTATGGCAGCTCAGATGCAGAAAAATAAAGGCCGGCTCATTAATTGTAGAAAAATGATGTCAAATAAAGATATAAATATGCCAAATTTTTTATTTATCTACAAACATTTACTTTAATGAAATTTGCCATATTCTTCTTCCCTGTTATTAGAGGTTTCATCCCAATTGTCTAAATAAAGATACACGTAATAGTGGTTGTTGGTTTACCTGTGTATGAGTTTTGCTTGTTGATTCAGGAGCAACCAACAAGCATTTTCCTTGTGTAAAGTGACTAGATTCCCAGCCAACAACAGACTGAATTATTCATTGTGGCTTCGGATTAGAAAGGCCTCCTATGTAGTTTAATTAACCCACTACCCACCAACATTAATCTATTTACTGCAATTTACAACCACAAATAATCCAAAGTTTCCCTGCCTTGTATGCATGTATATGTTTATTTATAAATGAATCGCTGTACAATATAGAATACAAAATGTTGTACAAGGAGGACAATAAATAGATACATAAATAAATAAATATGTGCATCATGAAATATACAAGAGCTTGAAACATGTAACATGAGGAAAGAGGTCCCTGCCCAACTTCCAAGGCCTACCTGGAAAATGGCACACAAGTAGATTAGGAGTGGGGCATCCAAATGACATCCAGTCACAACCAATGGGATTTGGCTGTGATTACCAATTCAGAAAAATAGAATTTAAAGGGTATCTCCACTCGTTTTTTCAAGTTTTGGTAATCCAGTTCTATTGAAGAACGGGAGGTAAAGGAGCTGTGCCTTACCTTCCGTTCTTCAATAGAACACACAGGAGACTGGTGACAAGCTAAGAAACTTACCCGCTCGCTCGCTCGCTCCCCCGGCACTTGGTCTGACAGGTCCCGACGGACCTTGTCTTCTATACGCATAGATCGCGCATGCGCATAGAAGACAAGGTCCGTCGGGACGAGTGGAGATACCCTTTAAAAAAAATATCTGCCTTGGTCTGTTTTGCCGAGGATAATCTAGGCTACAGAAAGACCGAGCCCAAAGACTATCAGGGTTATTCAATAAAAGTTCTTATTGTTAAAAATGGTGCTAATTTTGCCCCAACCAATCAGATGTTAGCTTTCAAATGTTAAACAAGATCTGATTGGTTGGGACAAAATTAGCACCATTTTTAAAGATAAGAACTTTTATTGAGTCTCCCTGTATGTTTTTCTATTCTAAACCTTCTTAATGACAATATTATTTCTGGTACATTGGTTGGCTCCCATCTACTTACTTTTTTATTGCAGCCTTTGCAGGAGGTCTCAGTATTTTGCATTTGTTTCTCCAGATCGCCTGCTCTACCAACATGAACCAGGGAACTGCGACACACGCCACAAATTGAGTTCCTATTCTTCATGCATTGCTGCAAGCATGCAAAACAGAAACTGCAGCCAGGGAAAAAAAAAAAAAGTTATTAAAACATTAACTTAATGATCAGTATTAACCTTTCACCTGGACAGCAGGTTGCCATTCAATTACAATTTTATAAGCAGTCCCTTGTGAGCTGCCGCTAGCAAAACACTAACATGAACGGAGAGCCACTATTGGGTTCCCCAGTGCTATATCCCCATAGGAGCTGTCCGTGCATTCGGAAGAGTTTTACAGCTGCGGGACATTAGCACGTGCCATTGACTAATGTTAAAAAGTCCAGCAAAGGTAAGTTGCTAAGGGGATATGGCATCGCTTGTTGTGGCTGCGTGGTTAACTTTTGTGTTAACCGCACAGGCGCCACAATGATGAAGTTGCGCTAATTGATATAACATTGGCTAGCGTGCCCTTTAAAGGGCAAGTCCAGTCAAAAAATAACTTATCTTTAAAATGTTTATTCCCCCCCCCCAAACCCCACTTTCGCATGGGTGACAGATTTCAAAGATGCCCCAGAACTTACTTACCTTACACGGTCCCTCGCCGTCTAGGTGCCACCCACTGCACCTGTCCAGGGGACTTCTGCGCTGACAGACGCTTAACTTCCTGATCGCGGCTTTCAGCCGATTGGGCGTGACGCGTTAACTGTCAGCCGCAACCAGGAAGTGGAGCGGAGCCAGCCGCGGAGTAGAAGCGACGAGGGACCGGGTCAGGTAAGCAAGTTCTGGAGGATCTTTGAAACCTGCCCATGCAAAAGTGGGGTTTGGGGGGTAATAAACATTTTAAAGATAAGTTATTTTTTTGGCTGGACATTCCCTTTAACTCCATTTACACCCACCGCGCAAATCATCTGGAACTGCTCAGAAAACAAACCTTAAAACGCCCATAAGAAACTAGACCTACCGATACACTAATTTTTATAAGGGATGGTACCACTGTCCTGGTTCATAAAAGAGTCAAGGAGAAGATTAAAGGAACAGATTTTAAAGTGCAGGTTCATTTCCAAAGAAAATTATATTTAGGTAAATCACTAGCTGAAACCCAAAGCCACAATACAGTTCTCCCTAGCACATTTTAGCTGGGCGTTCCAGCAGGCTAATTAAAGGAATAGTTTGCGAGTAAGGTAAATGAACTCGCCTTGGCTTCTGGCTCATGTGAAATTGATTGAAGAATGGAAGGTAAGACATAGCTCCTTTACTACCCGTTCTTCAATCAATGAATTAAAGGAATAGTTCACTTTTTTAAGATGTATACACGGCTGCCATCTTTCAAGTGGGGATGCATTAGTCAGAACTCTCCGTGGACCAGTCGCTGCCCACAGGAGATTAGCTAACATGGCAAGCAGGGAAACAAGTTAGTAACGTGCTGTGTATTTCTCTCACAGCTAGAACATAACAGTACTGTTAGAGACCTTCGTTCATGGCACATAACGGTTTTATTTAGGTGTATGTAGGTTTGACACTTGTGCCAGAATATTTCTTTTATTTCAGAACTCAGACAATACATGTAATGCAGTACATTAACAATAACATTTACTATACTGAATGTACCGTATATACTCGAGTATAAACCGTCCCGAGTATAAACAGAGGTACCTAGTTTTACCTGAACAAGGAAAAAAGTGATTGACTCGAATATAAACCGAGGGTAGAAATTATGACCACTACTGCCTACTGATTCTGTATTGTTTTGAGGCTTTAGTTGCCCTTTAAAACGACAGCAGAATTCCTATACAGTAGTCCCATACAGTAATAGCCAAATCCACTATGGCTATTGTGAATAATAGAACGCTCGGGGGACCTGGAACTTACCTTCGCTCCGCTCGCAGACACTTCTTCACTAACCAGCTATTCTCTCCTGATCGCGCGCCCTATCTTTTGTATTGGCGCGCGGTCCGGACAGAGCAGCTGTCAGTGAAGAAGCGGCTGTGAGTGGAGCGGCGGTAAGGTAAGTTCCAGGTCCCCCGAGCGTTCTATTATTCACAGAGAGGTGAAAATAAGCGTTCTCACCTCCCTGTGAATAATAGAAATGTATGGCAAATAGTTGTTTTTCTGAATTATGGAAGTTTAGTGTCCCTTTAATGGATGTCACCAGGCAAAGTGAGAGAGGGAGAGAGTTCCAAAGGTAGGGAGCAGCAAGAGAGAATGGTTTGAGGCGGGAGGCAGCAGTGTTAGTTGGGGTTCTGTGGAGAAGATTTCCTTGCGAGGAGCGAAGGGCACGGCCTGGAACATAGGGGACCAAGAGAGAAGATAAGTAGGGAGGTGCAGTAGAGCGAAGGGATTTAAAGGTTAAAATCAGGGTATTGAATATGATTCTTTGTTTGAATGGAAGCCACCCTATGGACTGAAGTATCGGGGTTGCGTGTTCTCTTTTGGAGGAGAGCGAGATGATCCAAGCTGCCGAGTTTAAGACTGGAGAGGAGAGAGATGAGAGGCTGGGTGTCCAAGCAGTAGAATGTTACAATAGTGGAGATTATAAGGGCATGGGTGTTATATTGTAGTTATTATATTACTGTTATTATATTATAATTACATTACGGTTATTATTATATTATAGTTATTATATTACAGTTTTTATTATATTAGTTATTATATTACAGATATTATTATATTATAGTTATTATATTACTGTTATTATATTATTGTAATTATTATATTACTGTTATTATATTATTGTAATTATTATATTACTGTTATTATATTATAGTAATTATTATATTACTGTTATTATATTATAGTAATTATTATATTATAGTTATTATATTACAGTTATTATATTACTGTAAAATTAAAATTATTATATTATTGTTATAATTATATCATTGTTATTTTATAGTTATTAAATTATTGCTATTATATTATTGTCACATTACTGTTATTATTATATTATTATTGTTACATTATAATTATATTATTGTTATATTATTTCTATTCTCTGTTCTAATATTACAACCTGTAACTGTCAAGGAAGTGGTTTTTGGACTACAACACCCAGCATCCCTTAACAGGGGAATCCGGTAGCAGGGGATGCTGGGAGTTGTATTCCAGGAGCAGTAGGAGGAAGGTTATTCCCAGTGAACCCCAGCAGGCACTTACACGTGTCCACAGGCCACTCTGGTCGGTTTATCGAAGAGCTCCAAGCAGATGGGACAGGTGAATTTCTCGGTGGGGTCCGTGTAGTTATCCCAGACCGGGTCCCGCTCCGCCATCGCCACTTTATTTCTTATTATCGGTTTCACTCGCTTCCGCAAACACCCGCCGACGTCACCGAGTTACAAGCCTCGTAATGGCGCGGCTCCTCCCCCACGTTCCTACTTCCGGGCAGATAGGATCACGTGGGGTAGTAGAAGATGATGGTCACGTGAGTAAGGTAAACAGGGTTGGGGAGAAATAAAGTCATTACCAGTGGGTGATGGAACCTTATATGGCAGTACTAGATTCAGAACTACATTATATTATTATTACATGATATCTTTATATATTAATACTTATATTATTACACGATATCATTATATATGAATACATTTTATTATATAGTAATACTTATTATTACACTATATCATATATTATTACATATTAATACATTATATTGTTATTATATATTAATACAGTATGTTATTATTATTATTCAAATAGCTTTTCTGTTCATTGTGATTAAGGGGCAAATTCCAAAATTCTATAAATGATGCTCCTGTTCTAATGTCAAAATGTGATAGAAGAATAAAGTGTATCTGGTTTTAAGGGAAGTGTTTTCCCAATTGAAATCCCTGGAGGAGCTTGGAATGGAAATTTATGCGTTAATACCAGTAACTGGAGATGGCCGAAACTCAAAAGATTTGTTCCGTTTTTGGGAATTATGGAACTTTCGAGGGTTCTGGATGATATTTTTTAGGGTTACCGAACGTTCAAGGTTATTTTCGGTAGTTAAAAATAAACTTGAACATTCGGTAATACTTCGGTAAATACGGTGGATCACGTGAAAGGTAAGTTTCTGCTATCTTTGTCCCTGGCTCCTGAGATATTAATTGAAGAAGGCATAGCTCCTTAACCTCCCAGTCTTCAATCTATACATTAAAGGAATAGTTCACTTTTCCAGTGAACTATTCCTTTAAGTATGGCTACCACAGGAATGGAAGGGTATGTATGTCAGTAGGTGTGTGTACTTGTGTCAGGTTGGAAGGTAAAAAAAAAGTTTTCATTATTGATCAAAATTAGTTTTTAAAATATAGTTGCCCTTTATGTTTGGCTGCCATGGAAACAAAGGGTAGGTCAGTAGGTGTGTGTACTTGTGTCAGGTTGGGGGGGGTTCATTTATGACCATAAAACTTTTTTCATGATTGATCAATATTTTATTTTTTGACTATAGTTACCCTTTAAGTATGGCTACCACAGAAGTAGAAGGGTGAATCAGTTGGTGTGTGTACCGGTGTTAGTTTGGGGCATAAAAGATTTTTTGTAAAAAATGTGTTTTTTGACTATAGTTACGATATACGTAAGGCTTCCATGGATATGGAAAGGATTGGTCAGTAGGTGTGTGTATCTGTGTCTGTGTGGGGGTTGTTACGTTCCACAGTGTGTGTACCTAGCTTAAGTTACATACTGTATCTCTCATTCTGCACCAAATAGGGTTTTCTCAATAAATTATTTCATTGTCAAGAATATTCAGTCCCCCCCATGCATTCCATCTGCCATTTAAAGAGCATCTACACCGAAAAAAAGGTTATTTTAAATTGACCATTACTGGACACTATAATTCTTCCCAACCATCACTGTATACACAAAAAGAGGGAAAGGATCCTCCACACCTTTAACATGAGATGCAAATCTGTATATACATTGTCCAAACACCGCTAGGTTCTGCCAGAGCTGATGCCAACAGGGTTTGAATCCAAGAAAAAAGCTGGACACACCAGTCTTAAAAAATACCAAACAAGTGTTTTATTGTGAC
Organism: Hymenochirus boettgeri; assembly: GCA_019447015.1. Classification (NCBI taxonomy): domain Eukaryota; kingdom Metazoa; phylum Chordata; class Amphibia; order Anura; family Pipidae; genus Hymenochirus; species Hymenochirus boettgeri. The sequence continues at coordinate 1,765 of JAACNH010005070.1, read as the reverse complement.
GTTTTGGCACAAAGTGTATGCCTTCTATATGTCTATATAAAGGTACAAGGACACAGGCTGAGTTATACAGGGAAATCTGGGTACCACTCATGTATTATAAGGGATAATGTATCCCCTACTGTAAATTATAAGGATATTAGAAGTCACTGAGGAGTTCTGTGTCTATATAAAGGTACAAGGACACAGACTGAGTTATACAGGGAACTCTGGGTACCACTCATGTATTATAAGGGATAATGTATCCCTACTGTAAATTACAAGATATTAGATGTCACTGAGGAGTCCTGTGTCCATAAACAGGTACAAGGACACAGGATGAATTATACAGGGAACTCTGGGTACCACTAATGTACTATAAGGGATAATGTATCCCCTTCTGTAAATTATAAGGATATTATAAGTTACTGAGGAGTTCTGTGTCCGTATAAAGGTACAAGGACACAGGCTGAGTTATACAGGTCAGGGAACACATGTATTAGAATGTTACATGACGTTACACAGACCTAACACTGCAATGTCCATTTATTAAAGGTCGTGTGACATTACCACAGCAGTTGCAATGGCTGCGAGGGTTTTGGTGGCAATAAAGTGCAAGATCACATCCCCCCAAACTACAACAAACGCCTAAGTCAGTGGCGTAACTGAACATAACCCAGCAAAACTATGATGGGGCCTCCCTCCCAGCTTCACCTACACTGGCTGTCTATGGGAAAGATCAGGGAGATGCACCAGCGGGAAAACAAGCGCTAAAATCACACAAACCAATGTACTAATGTATTAGTGTAGGTTTTGTGTTGCCTGTGCAACGTTGCAATATTTAATACAACGCAAGCGATAAAATTAATTTTGTGCAGAAATTGACACCTTTTCTATTGTGCCTTTAAAAGTCCCAACTTACCGCTTGTGTTTGCGGAATGTATTAACGGTCACGAAGTGGTTAATCCACCACAGTAAGGAGTGCAGGTAGATCGTGATCTCCAAATTTATTGCATCTCTCCTGATGTATCCATGCAAACAATATTGGGAGGTAGGGATAATTAATCCTACCCCCTACTTTGCATTTTTTAAAGTTAATTTTTACAGTTGCTTGTCCTTTAATTTAAATTTTGAGAACCTTCCCTTTTCATTCATTAGATTATTTACTTCTGATTGGCTGCTGCATTTTACAACATGTTATACCTTCTGCCCCTTATTGCCCAGTGTGTTTCAAACCTGACACCTCACTACTGACAGCTCCATTCATCACAATTGCCCTTGGGCGGTGTCACGTGACCGAACCCGGTCTCTTTCCATTGGCTTGTTTTTAGACTTCCCCGAGCCAGGAATGCGCGTTTGGTTTTGACGTGCGCGTCCTCGCTGCGCTGTGACGTCAGGAGAAGAAGGAAGTGAAGCTTTTTCCCATAATGGCGGCGGTTAGAGGGGATCTGTGGATCGCAGGGATGTGAGAGAGATGTTCATTGCACATTCCCCGTCGTAGGTGCGTACTGGGGTGTTAATCGGCGAAAGACTGAGATGGTCAGGGGGTGAGTTAGTCCTGGTGCTTCCCCTGCATTGGATTCCACAGTGACAGGTATTAAGGGAGCTGCCACCTGTGTTACCAATTCCCACTGGGTGTCTGTCTATATATACAGTGGGAACCAGGGATGGGAATGGACCTGTCTATATATACAGTGGGAACCAGGGATGGGAATGGACCTCTCTATATATACAGTGGGATCCAGGGATGGGAATGGACCGGTCTATATATACAGTGGGAACCAGGGAT
>JAACNH010005069.1:0-21639 GCA_019447015.1 Hymenochirus boettgeri | reverse complement strand
GGTATATCTGTTGTATTCAATTAGATCAACTGGACTTGAAGTTTAGTCCTTGAAGACGTTTCGCTAGTCATCCGACTGGCTTTCTCAATTCAGAATGACTTGTACAAGAATCTGTGGCAATTATGTGCCCTGGAAAGTCCCAATTAGCATATCACAGCCAGGTGTTAAGGGCGTGATTGGATAGTGGCTAAGAGGTGTTAAAGGAACTCCCAGAGTAAGGTGTCAAAACAGCATTGTACGTGGCAGACAGTTGGTGTCAAACCCCCCCCCCCCCCACACACACACAACCCTTCTATTAGGCTTGGTTTATTTATACAGGGATATTTCTATAAGCAAAAACATGGATGTGCTATGGGATCTCCAGTTTCACCCATTGTGGCCAACCTTTACATGGAGGATGTAGAAAAACAAGCACTTAATACCTTTTAGGACATAGCACCCACCATAGGTTTAGATATGTGGATGCCCCTTGGTTAAAATCCACCAGAAGGAAATACAGCTTCCACAAACACATAATGCAGTAGACCCAAAACATCAATTTACAAGGGAAGAGGTACAAAACAACAAACTGTCTTTCTTGGACTGCTTGGTAGAAGTCAAGGAAAATGGTAAACGGAAGTAGAGGTTTATAGAACCAACCAACCCACACAATCAGTATTGATGTTTGACTCCCACCACCCTTTAGATCACAAGCTGGTTGTCACCAAACCCTGTACACGAGCAAGATCATCCCCACTAGCACAGAGGCGAAGGCTAAAGAAATGAAACATCTCAGAGAGCCCAAAACTTGTGATATCCAGACTGGCCTTTGTCAAAAGAAGTAGAAAAAAAGAACACGTATACCAACAGTGAGGGAAAAAGCAAGACAGGAGAAAAGACTGGTCATCCCATATGTAGCAGGGTCTCCGAGAAATTAAGAAGATTTTCAAAAAACACCGTATCCCTGTCTGCTTTAAACCGAACAACCACCTGAGGAGCAATTGGACACTCCGAAAGACCCAATACTGAAACACAAGATAAGCGACATCATATACGCAGTGCAGTGCAGTGAAGAATGCTCTGATTTGAATGTTGGGAGAACCAAACAGCAACTGCATCAAACGTATGGCCCCACAGAAGAGCCAATTCCTCGGTCAGGACTCAGCCGTGTACCTGCATCTTAAGGATAAAGGACATACCTTTGAAGATTGTAATGTTAACATGTAGGCAAATGAACGTGACTGTTTCAAGAAGGTGTCAAGGAGGCCATTTATGTGAAAATAAAGAAACCAAGCCTAATAGTGGTGGGGGGGTTCGACACCAACTGTCTGCCATGTACAATGCTGTTTTGACACCTGACCTGGGCTATCCTTGCCTTTTAAGACAATTCTATTTTGTTGTATTTTCCAGTGGGTTTAAGAAAACCTGTGTAATTATCTGGAAGTGGTAACCTCACCCTTTGGAAGTTTTTTTATAATCCTTTTGGATAATATCTCAGCTCAGGACGAAAGCTGTCCAGACAAAGACGTCCTTTGCAGGCATGATCTGACTAATGCCAGAGAGAAAGAAATCTAATTTGACAACAGCTGACAATCATCAAAATCTAGTTTATTATTACACTCTATGGTCAGTGATTGCTTTTTAGCTTATGTGTGATTTAATTATTTTAAAGGGGAAGATAAACTAAGGATGTGCTTTCCCTGTTACAGGAGAACTATAAAATTAAAAATACAGCTGATAAGTAGGATCATAATTCCTACTTCATATTGTCCGTTCCAATGTTCCTGAAGGAGTGCCAGCTTTCTTAGTGCTTCAGCACTATCTTTAATACAGGAAAGTCCAGGACTCTAACTGAGACAGATAAAAACTGTACATGCTAATGTTCCTCAGCAAAATATATTGGAAGGTAGAAATAATCAACCTCCAAAGTACTTTTCATTTTATTTATTATTTTTTCAGCAAAGCTTCCTTTTCTCAACAAATGTTATTCAAGGTAAAAATCTTGATAGTTGCACAGTTCTTAACCAGTAACATCAGCTGTCAGAGAACATGTACATGGACACTAAAGGGCTTCAATTATTCAGAGCTAACCAGGCCATTTCTTTAACAGTTTACTCAAGTTTAAAGTGCACTTCTGTTTCACCATAATGGAAATCTGAAAAGGATTTTTATAGGATGAGATAAATGAGAAAATGTTACTCTTGATCCTGATTTTGTGGCTGAAATTTCTGAGAGTTTTAGAGCTAGAGCGTGCAAAGATTGTGCTACTGCACAGAAAAGTTCCTATGGGGAAAAAAATTCTGACATTTTTGGCCAAATTAAATTAAATCTTGTTTCCATTAATTTATGTTTGTGGGGCATGGTGGCTTCCTCATTTTAACTAACCCATAATTATAGAGGTGAATCTTTATTGTCCTGTTATATTACTAACGGTATATATATATATATATATATATATTATATATATATATATATATATATATAACTAGAAGAGAAACGGAGGCACTCACAGGACTTCACAGATACTGTGGGTGTTTATTTCAACATGGGTGGTTAACATGTTTTCCGCCCCGTGAATGGGCCTGTGTGGCCTATAAAGGCGCTATATCTACGCTTTCGGCTAGCCAACAAGCCGTCCTCAGTCATCCTCCTGAGACGGCTTTTGGCTAGCCGAAACGCGTAGATATAGCGCCTTATTTCGTACTAAAAAAGTTAAGTTTTATTAAACCCCGTGAGTGCCTTCGATCTCTACACCCGGGCCTTCGTCACTGGAATGGTGTGCTGATCGCTGTTATATATATATATATATATATATATATATATATATATATATATATATATATATTTTATATACATATTTAAATCCTTGGTGTGTGAGTGTATACAAGTCACTGCTTGATCGAAGAACAAGACCGAAACGTCACATTGCACCTTGAATAAATTGTTGTGATTAGAAGTCCTTGGAGTGTGCACTCATCTCTTCATCTCTTTATATAATATATATATCACACACATCTATCATCCAATCAATAAATCAAATAATGTGTCTTTTAGGACCTCCTTGAAACAATTTTAAAGATGCCTCTTGGGAAGAATGTGAAGAAGAGGATCGAGGACATCAATATGGTGTACAACATTAAAGAGAAGCTGGAGCGTAATTGTTGCAGAAAAGAAAAAAACAATAATGTGATCCCTGATTAAATGATAAGTTCCATCATTGTAACATTGTGGGTATGTAAACACCAGTTTCTTTTTATGCAAAATGTGGAGTTCAAGCATGTTATTTTTCAATCATGTTTGTGGGGAAACAGCTCTATAGAATTTTATTGAAATTTACTGTTGGCCAACCTAGAAAGGTTTGGATGAACTGCATCAGAACATAATAAAGGTAATAATTTAAACAAGTATTCCACCCCCATAAAAAAAATATACTCCAACAACGTTGACTCATTGTTGCTAGCGGGAAGAGCACGAGGCTTCAGAAACATCTATGACAGTGGTGGCAAACCTATGGCACGTGTACTAGAGGTGGCCACTCATGCACAGCCGTACACCAGAGTTTGTTACCAGAAAGCCAGAGAGAAAGTGTACAAACACATACATTAGATTGGCCAGAATGGCTGAGTATCAAAAGCTTTACATCCACTGCTATGCCAGAATATACATTCTTACTCACCTCTTCATAAAAAACAAGCAAGCTAGTCTGACAAGTCTATTCCTCAAAAATCATGCTGACTACTACTTATAGATCAGTTCTGGAGACAGTGCAGTGCAGAATATGATCCCATAACAAAGTTTCAATTACTTCCCCAACACTGATATAGACTTATAGGTCTATAGTTACCAGGCTGTCAACCACCTTTTTTGAATCTTGGTATTAAATTTTTCCCCCCCAATCCAGCGGCACATCACCAGGCAAAAGTGAATCTTATAAGAAACAGTGGTCTAGATAAAACTGGACTTATCATCCTAGCTCTTAGCTTAGGATGGATTTCATCAGGTCTGGGGCTATATAATATTAACTTTCAGGTAGATTCAATAAAAGTTCTTATCGTTTAAAAGGTGCTAATTTCGCCCCAACCAATCAGATCTTATTTAACATTTGAAAGTTAACATCCGATTGGTTGTTGCAAAATTAGCACCATTTTAAACAATAAGAATTTTTATTGAATAACCCTGTTTGTCTAACTGGTTTTGTACCTCATCTTCTGTCAGTATTCCACATTAATACCCTTTATATTATTACAGCCCATGCTATATAGGATTCTCTATAGTTTTATACAGTGAGGGAAATACGTAGCCTTTTTGGCATCCTCGTAACCATCTTAGCCACATTATGTAATGGTCCCACATTCTCTGTCCTTATCTTTTTACTGTTGATATACTTAAAAAACATTTTGGGTTGGTTTTGCTTTGCTCGGCTATATGTTCATTTTCTATTTTAGCTAGTTTAATTGCTTTCTTCCCACTCCTTATTACAGCTTTTAGCTTCATGTAGGTCTGTTCTGTTAAACCCAGTTTCGGGTTGTGCATAATTGCCAAAGATGCTCCTGAAGTGACTTACCTGACCCATTTCCTCGTTGCTCCTCCTCTGCTCTGCAGCGCTTTTCATGGTTGTGCTTGTCAAACAAGCGTGAAGGTGATGTCACGCACAATTACCTGACAGCCTTGACCAGAAATGTCTCACTGCTCCAGTTCTTGCTCGAAACAAGCTCATAACAGGAGCAGGGGGCTGACCAGAGGGACTGGGTCAGGTATTCCCTTCAGGGGTCTCTTTGCCAATTTTGCATATTAAAATATGCAAAAACGGGGTTTGGGGAGGTGCTGTACATACTATAAAACGTTATACTGTAGTTATAAGAATTGTTTTTTTAACTACTAATTTTATTTTACAATAAATTGAGTTCCAGTTTTTATTCTCTGCATGTGTTGGGGTCTCTGGTATTACCCAGAGTTGGATTCATTTACTGGTACTCTGTTCTCAGTGCTGCCTTTTCTATTTTTCTGTTGTTAACGTTTCATTTGCTGTTTATTATATATCTACCTAAACAGCTCCTGCTGTGTCTGTAGGCAATGAAGATTATGTGCCACTTTGTCAGATAAAAAAAGAGAAACCAAATGTGTCGCTTCAATAGCCCCAGGGACAGGTCGCATCTCAATTCTAATAGGACAGGTGTTATCTCACCTCTGACTTCTGAATTGAATTGTCTTGCTGCCTGTACATTAAAATAGTATGGGGTCTTACAATATATCCCTGCACTCTCTTTGTTTAAGTGTGGTTGTAAGAATTAAAGGGAAAGTTCAGTACAAATAAATATGCTTTCAGTAACAAACGTTTGTGTTTTATAATTGCTCATCCAGCCTGCATGCAAATTAATTCTTTTAAAGTACTGGCTTTCTGTTTGGCCCCTAGTAGTGTCCGTTGTGTGGCAGGGCATAGGAAGGTGAGAGAATATATTAGAATTGCTAGAGTATATTAACATAACTAATTATTAAAAATGATATTTATCACTGAACTTTCCCTTTAAGTCAGCGTAGTTTAGTGGCAGTAGAGGCATACCAAGCTGCCTTGGAGGACAATTACAAATTGAGAAGGTTAAAAGAAAAGTTTGGCCAAAGAAATAACTTCATTGGAGTTTAAGGAGTAACACCACACGCACACACACACCACACACACACACGAATGGTAAAGGAAATAAAAGTTTTGTAAACGATTTGCTAGAGCTACACACACACAGCAAACAGTATTGAGGGCTGACAGCCCCCAATCAAAACATTAGCGTAATGTTATTGTGCAGCTCTCTAATTATAACTGTCTGGACAGAAAATATTCCTTTGTACAGAACAGAATTAGACTTTGCTCATTCACAGCCAGCAGTCTCGTTGAAAGCAAGAAGAGTGCTCAGTGTCTTAGTTGATCAATGAGAGGGGCACAGGGTTTGATATACCATAAACTCTATACCTAGGGCAGTATTTTTAGGGTAGACAGGGGTGCTAAAATCTTACTTATGACCAAGGGAACATCGACCAGTCACTGGATTGCAGGGGGCCCATCTTCTTCTTTCCCTATGACAGCTACAGCCTCCCGCACAGAAATTCACTGTAGATAAGTGGTGTGTGTGGGGGGCAACAGCTGTGTTAGCGGCCCAGTGATTTCTAGTTACAGCACTGCATAGGGCACTGACACTCCTGTCCATTAAAGTCTATGGATGTGAAAGCACATTCCAGGAATCCCACCCCAACAGGTGTCTCCCAAATTCTGGGGTTGTCTCCCTCACTACCGCGAGACCACCCCAAACCCGAAAGGACCTTTCTCCTCCTGCACAACCCCCCATTCCATTATGACTCTCTACTTATTACAATCCTGTAAGAAAAGGTTATCCACACCTATAACTTTTTACACAGTTATATAATAAATATATATCTAAACAATAATTCCTATACGGTAGCATAACTTCGAAAACAAGGTTGTTTTGGCCTTTAAATGATTTTATATAATTTATTAAAAGAACAAGAGTGCATAAAAAAAAAATGCTATGATAAATAATTGGACATCAAAGGTAGCACACAGTTAAGATAAAGTATGTATAGTTTTATTAATCAAGCGCCACTTGGGTACGCAGCACTGTACATTATAAAATCAGATTATCAAACAAGGGGATACGTGCAAGCAATTATACAAATAAGTAAGAATTAATATTCGGTATGATCAACTGCACTCAGTATAATCTGTTTCTGATCATACCGAATATTTATTGGATATTTTACCAGAACACACAGACTTGCACCAAATTTCTTGTGGTTTATGGTGGAGTGCTGCTACCTTATATATTGGAATATATATATTTTATAAATTGGTATCATTGCAGCATGCCTTGACACATTAGGAATGAGAACTTAAAATCAAATGAGTAAAAGAGTATATCGGATAAAGAAGAAAGGTCTGTGAGCAAATCAGTTTAACTGGAAAAAGTCCAAAGTTTTTGAAGATATTTACTTTTTGCGTGTGGCCGCAGCATCACCAGGTCCCCTGCACTTCCTCTTCCTGCTCTGAAACTGTCCTGTGTCTCTTCCTCCCCTTTGCAGCCCCCCTGCTCCCTCCCACTCATGGACCCCATGGTCCCTTCAGTTGCAGGCTCCCCATGGCCCATTATCTTACAGCCCTATATGGCCCCACCCACTCGTAGGTGCCGTGGCCAGCCCACTCGTGGGTTCCGTGGCCCCGCCCACTCAAGGGTGCCGTGGCCTTGCCCACTCGCGGGTGCCGTGGGTTACTCAGACCCCCCCCTACACAAAACTCTGTGGAATCAGCCTTTTCAGGCAGTGAGAACTATATAGGTGTGTTGTTAATAGTAAGACTAGGGACATATAATTCGTTTGGTTATTATTGTCTAATGATGTCCATTGTGAGGTTACATTACATTTACATAAATACTACGATCATTTAACAGATTGACTTTCCCCGATTATAATGTTGCATAATAAATCTACTCACATGTGGATTGATTTTTGGACCAGTGTATGGGCACATTACCAGGGAGAGTTAATGTGCCCAAAAAAAGAAGGTTTTTGGTTTTGCATCGGGTGTCTGTGCTGTTAGAGGACACAGCGCAGGCCCCAGAAGAATAACAAATTTATTCATTCACCTGGGATAATTGTATCTGCCCTCTTAGGACTAGCACCTTAAAGCAAGACTGTGGATTTATGATCAGTATTATTCCGTGTATGGCCTCCTTTTCCCAACTTGAATCACTAATCTGTTTCATAAAATAACAAAACACGTTTGCATTTGTAGGTTGCACCTGCCTATACAGATATGTTACTCACCCCCCATCCCTACACACACACACACACACACACTCACACATTTTTCTTTATTCTGCTGTGTCCTAATTATCTGTTCTAACCACGCTGTGTGTCAGAGAGGGGTAAGACCCAGCTATCCGTGCCTGGGTGCCGTAGATCCAGTTAGTGTAAGAGAAGGTTTTCTAAGCAATCAAGTCATGTGAGGCCCTGTAACACAGGAATCAGCAGGGTTCTCTGTGGGCAGCCTTAATACCTATTCCCTCCACTGAAAGCCATCTCATTAATCCTCCGCCTCCTCTTTGTTTCTTTGCCATCATGTCAGCCTGTTGGGTGGTCCGTTGCTGCTGCCCCTCGTACTCCACGCAGTGCCACAGTCCCGTGGGAGACAGTGCCACATCCCTAATGAGAATCCTCTCTATTTAGACGTAGCTGATGGTTTCACGCGTGGGTTGGGACAGAGACGGCTCTGAAGGGACATCCTCTCCACACAAAGCAGCAGTAAAGACTAAGCAGATTTCCAAAACACAGAGTAAGATTGTGGCTGGGTGGGTGGTGAACTGAGAGTGGGGGTGGGAAATAATTCATCCTGAATATTTATTCCACTAATATTCATTATCACTAATATCCATTTTAAACCATGTAATGCAGGAGAACATTTCATTTGGTGCCCCCCAAAATAAATGAATTTCATTACCATCCCCACAGTTGCATGAATTGTTCACAAACTATCAACAATCTGGAATGCTTTTTTAAAGGACAAAATCCCCACTTATTAAAAGTATCCAGGTGATGACATGAACTGATTGGTCCCTCGTAGACTCTGAAACTCTCCCCATAGACTAGGTTCCCAAGAGAAATTCTGCACTTGATTACAGTTCACTAGCATAAATCCAATGTAGGGTTAAGGGCCTGTATACCCTGTATACAATGAATAGGGCGTGATTTAAAATGTATTGTTTTTTTTTGCAAGTTAAGGACAATAACTTTTTAAATGAACATGTAACTAAATAAGTGAAGTAATTTTCTACCTCTCACCGTGAGAAACCTGCCCTATTGATCAGCAAGTACAACTTCAAAGTACTGCAATGTCAACAGCAAGAACTACTACACAGGCAAATAATATCAATACAGGTCTGTGGGATCTTTAAGATTAAGGAGAAGAAAGATCTTCTAATGCTTAAGGTCGGAGATGATTGTAACAGGCCATGCACTTCACACAATGGTACATAAAGGGAAAAGTACATGTCAAGTACAGTCAAGTTTATTGGCCATTTTAATTTTGGTACATGGGGTTCGAGTACAAATAGAAAGGAAATTTTAAAGATGGTGAGAAATAATATGAAGATGCAACCAATGTCTAACAGCTACCGCCCTCCTCTGCACATGTACAAGCTGTAAAGAGCTCACACACAGCTTCAAGGTAAGGCTGCAACCTTTAAGGCAAGTGCCAGTGAAAAATTGGGCTACATAGTGAATTCAGGGACATCGGACTAAAATATAGTGGCCTTGCAGGTTGGAGGGCCCTGCAGATAAAGGAACATTTGCCTGCAAAAGGAGTCAAATCTGCCCTTTAAGACGCACGTATATTATTTTTGGAAGAACGATAGAACTGCATGGATATTCTTGGCTGTTTGGGCTATAATTAAAAAGACGGAATCGCTATTTAGCGTACAATAACGATGCTGGTAATAAATTACAATTGTCACCATAATTGTTGGATCGCCCTATTGCAGCAGTCTATTATCTCATGTACTGTATGAACGAGCAACTGTAAATGTTCCATCGTGGCCATATGTTTGTCTGTCGATTCTCAATCTTAGTTTATTCTGGTACTTTCACCAGGAAATCAGGTATTTTCTTTTGAAACTGGGCTATTTCTTTTCCAGCCTGGACACAGTTGGCATTTGTCTTCTTATGTCATTCCACACAAGGCTACTGATTGCTTGATGCAGTTCCTCTGGTGGATCTATAGAAGTGGTAGTAGCACCAGGAATTTACTGATATTGTTACAAGGCTCTCTTGTCTTGGCTTTGTGTGTGAAGTTTCCATCATCATTTTTTAGTGATCCTTTCTGCCAGAACGCAGAAAGTAGGCAGCTGAGCAGCCTGTCTTTAGGGGATAAAAGATTAAAGATTGTTGGACCAATATCTAATGATCAACCTAACAATCTTTTTTGAAAGTGAATAATATCTAATAATCAATTAAGAAGTATTTTATAGGCGTTTAGTAGATATCTACTTAAAAACGTGACTTTATTAGCACAACTCATGGAATGTGTTAGAGATTTGGCTAAACTGTGTATTCTCTCCTTCTAGCGGAGCCTTTTCTGAGGTAGTCTTAGCCCAAGAGAAAAATTCTGAGCGACTGGTGGCTTTAAAATGCATCCCCAAGAAGGCTCTACGAGGCAAAAGGCTGTGGTGGAGAACAGATTGCGGTGCTTAAAAAGTATGTTTGTGATTTCTCTGTTATTTTTTGTAAAAGTCATTTGTTATGTCATATTAGACAAATATATTAATATATAATATATATATCACATTAGCAAAAGTGTGCAGGTTTCGCGTACAGTGGGAATTATCCGGGAGATTCAATAAAAGTTCTTTATCGTTTAAAATGGTGCTAATTTTGCCCCAACCAATCAGATCTTATTTAACATTTGAAAGCTAACATCTGATTGGTTGGGGCAAAATTAGCACCATTAAATGATAATTACTTTTATTGAATAACCCTGATGTGTTTTGTTACAGAAAAAAAACAAAGGCAAGAAGTTAAAAAGAAATGAGAAAAAGTAATAAATCCCTTTAAATCATGGTTCTATTTGTGTCACATCCCTTAACTAAGGTTAGAGTCTATCTGATGGTATATCTGAACTTAGCAAATTTTTATAGAATATCATGAGAAATGTTCACTAATGTATGGGCACATATGTCCCTGGAGCTAATTTGGACAACAAACTTTGCATGTGTCTAGAAATCTGGTATAATAACAAGCAATATAGCCTAATAGTAAAGAGTCCATTACCTGACTTCAGTGCAGATACAGATGTATGGCTTCTGTGGGTAGCACTTGGAAGCACAAGATATCCATCAGCTATATAGCTTAAGCTACAGAGTGTGAAATAAAATAGAGACTTCTTACAACAGAAGGTACATTTCACAGCCTCATACTATTAAAATAGCATTGCCCAAATGATCTAAAGAATGATTTCTCACCCAGCATTCCCAAGAAATAGGTTGGAGACATGCAAATTTTTTCCTTTATGTCCTCTATGATACACAGACACGACTTCACGTCTAGCATACAGTGTTTTCAACAGTAATGATGAGCAACAAGTCCCATATCTTAGTTTGAGTCGTTGTTCTTAGGGCCTATTTATAAAGGCGCGGTATCACTTTAGCAATACCGCCCCTTTAACGTTCGGTAACCCGTTCCGCAATCATACATGAACTAACCCGTGGTTCGCTAAAAGTATACCGCGGGTTTATAAATATGGCCCTTTGAATGAACAGTAGAATCATTTTGGCTTAAAAAATTTTTTTTTTCTTACTGAAATGTCCCCAGACTTGAAGATTTTCCATGGTGTGTCCTGGGCTGAGGAAAATGATGGCCCACAAACTGTTTTTAATTCTCACCTTGTTTCATAGATTATCAAACTGGGCAGCAGAGTGGCAGATGAGATTTGTGGTTTAACAATCCTTGTTCCATCCACACCAAAAGGCTCCATGAATTCTAATGGGAAAAGGTTTGGGGGTTCTAGTAGATAACAGACTTAGCTGTAGCAAACAATGCCAGGCACAACAGCTAGAGCTAGCAAGGTATTGCCTTGTATAAAGAGGGGATAGATTCAAGGGAGAAAATATTATTCTAACCTCTTAACAAGCCCTCATTTGAATATGCAGTGCAGTTTTGGAATCCCTTTATATAAATATATTATTGGGGTCATATAATAAACTCTTTGGTGCATTGTTCACTAATAGGTCATATCACAGGACTATTGGACATCCTTATAAGGTTGGAAGAAAAGAAGTTTCATCTTCAGGATAGGAAAGGTTTCTTTACATGAGAACGGGAAACTGTGGAACTGTCTTCCAGCAGATATGGTAATGGCAAGTCAATGGTTTAAAAGTGGGCTAGATAAGTTTCAAAAAACTAAATAATATTGAGAATTACTGGTATTAATATATATACCATAGTTATGGTTGGTACGGGTGACTATATAATACTGAGAATTACTGGTATTAATATATATACCGTGTTTCTGGTTGATACAGAGATACTTCCGATTTGCCGTTTGGAATCAGGAAGGACCCCCCCCCCCCTTTTAGCTGGTTTTTTTTTTTTTTCCGCCTTCCTCTGGATCAACTGTTTAGGTACGGTTAAAGAGTAGTGTGTAAATGTTAGGCTATATGGACATGTGTTTTTTATTCAACCTCAATTACTATGTTTACTATGTATTTTTTATACATACATTAACAGAAATTGTATTCATTATGTAACAGATAACATTTCAGGAGGAAAATTGGTAGTGTGTAGAGCAATACTTACTTGATTTAATCTCCTCTAGACCAGAGTAGTACTCATGTTACCACTGGTCACTGTTTTCAATTCCTTTTGAAAAATGCCTCTTCGATAGGTTTTGAGCTGTAAAGGAAACTGCAGGAACATATTCATTATAAACTATAGAACCTATTTCTGTCTCCAATCCCTTCCAGTCTGGTTTCTTATTCCTATTTTGTCCTTCTTGTTATCCTTTTCCTTTGTCCATTTGTCAGTCTTCTCCCTTCTTCGGTTACTCCCTGTCAATCATTTCAGTAAATTAGCAGTAAAACTGTCAAGAGAACTCCCTATTCTCCCCCCCACACTCTCTCTCCATCTCCTGTCTCTGAGCCCCTTTAATTTACCCTCACCTGGTACACCAGTCAATCCTGGATTATCCTCTGCACGGCACCGACTCAACGATCTGTTAATAACACTAATTACTTAGGCAGTTGATATTGCACCTGACCATTCATACCATGCACAGTAATATTCCCATGAATTGAGAATTACCACTTTTCATTATCTCTCATTATATTATTGGTCATAATGATTGGTGGGCTACTGGTTTTTTTCTAACCCGCAGGAATCGATAGGCACAATTTATTAGTCTGTGCTCACTGATTTGAGAAAAAATTATCCCCACTCAGTAGGCTGACAGTAATAACGAGAACATTTTTATTTTAATTCCTCGTGGCCAGTAACATTATTATCAGATCAAATAAACTGCTAATTTCAATTTCAGATAACAGCATTTATTATAGACTGTATGCGTTGAACCATATAATTTCTGTGATGATTCTGCCATGATTTCATTGTACTTTGTACAGAGCAGGTTGTAGTTTAGTATAAGTGCTCCTTCATTATAACATTTTGACATCTCTAAAATAACATGTTGATGCAATCAATGTCGATCCTCCTTCCAGTATAACAAACCGGGAGCTGTACGCCAACAATGTGACAGAATTAAACATACATTATTAAAGGAGTACTAAACCCACATTTTTACACTCCAGAATCTGAACATATACCCTCTAAAAAACACTAATAAACTGTAAAATATCAATACAGTATATAGCTTTAAAGTAAATGTTACCACTTGAAGAACTGATGAAATAACTGTGTGTATGTACAGTGACTGGCGAAACCCCTGATTTCAGTCACATGCTCCCTTGCCTATTCTGTCCTGTAAAGGATTGGCTAGAGGCTACTAGTGGTGTGACCCACTGTACCAACTGTAACAATTTCCTGTAGTATCTTAGGACTGAGCATGTGTTAAAGAACATAATGGGTCGTGAAGACATTGTGTGACACCGGAACACTGTGGAATTTTTTAAGACCAACCTCATGTTAGAATGTTAAATTTCTCAACAACCATATTAAAATGAGAGGTGAGACACTGATTACTGTTTTTATACAAAGGCTTTAGTTTTCCTTCAATCTATGAGAAATTGGTGGCCCTGGCTTTCACAGAGGGGTGCCCTGCTTCATTCAAACCATCCAATGGTTTTTTTTAAGTAATTCTCTAAATGCAAACTCCCTCTTCTAATTACACAATAACAAAAGGCACAGGATTGGAATCTAGGCTGGATGAAGGCAAAAGCACACTTGATTTAATTATCATGGTTGGACCAGCCATAGGAGCCCCACCGCATTAGTGGGTGGGGCATCTGACCTCGGTGAGAGGTAACTTGGGGCTGTACAGGAAGCGCCCGTTTGTTCTCCTGCGAGGGAAGCGCATGTAGTCTCGCGAGACGCGGCGCCGTGTGACCCCACGCCTATATATAAGGCTACTGCACGTGGTCACCAGCACCACGTGCAGCACCATTTCCGGTGACCTGGAGACAGCTCATCCCTCCCGCCCTCCCTGTTTGATGCTATTGTTTCATGTTGTTTATATTTAAATTGTTATTCACGGCTGGCGGGTTACACCCTTGCTGGATATTGATGGAGCCTTACATGAGATCTATGCGCAGAGGTTAACAACATGCACAGCATGCAAGGGTGTACAGTGTGGTAATATGCAAAGGGCATATTTAAATTTAAGTTATTTAAATTAATATATTCAATAAAAGCGTGGCGCGATTTTCACCCAAAAAGTTGTGTCTGTGTCCTAATTTAAGGAAAGTATTGGGTACAAGGTTGATATGGCTGACTGGGTTCTTCTTTTTCCCTCCGCATGGCTGGTCGGTTTTTACAGAGTCCCTATCGAGTAATTCGACCCTAAGGCGGAGAATCTCACTTTTGTGTAAAGATAAATCGTTTTTTTTCAAAATTGGGTGGGATGACCTAAATGAGTGACAATTTTTGCAGCTTTTTATCTGTTCTCTTTTCTTGGTGTTATTTTCTCTCCTGCTTGTTCCCTTTTCTCTCTCTTTCCCCCTCCATTCTATTCACCCAGTGCGATGAAGCCCTCCCAATTCCTTTCTCAAAAACGTTCATTTGTCATTTCCAATTCCCTTATTTCATTTTATTTTATTTATTTCTTTTTCACTCCGTTATTAATTTTCATGTTGTTCTTCTGTCTTTCTCTTGCGTCTACTCGATCATTTTCTTTTTCTTGCTGCCATTTTTTCCTGTGACCCTCCTGACCTATCTTCATGCCCTTCAACTTGGTTGGGCATTCAGGTTTTTTGTAGGCAGCCATGAATATTCCTTTTGATGGTATGTCTGTTTTTACATATACGTAGGTTGTCTAATCCTAATATCCTTACAGTATAATTTTTTTCTTTTACAAAACACAATTATATTTTTTTTTACATAATTCCTTACCTTTTCATACTTATCCCCAAAAGGACACATTCTACTATTGCTATGGCAACATTAGAGCTCATATCATGATCTTTTCCTGGTCTCCTGAAAAGCTAAATTGATCAAAGCCGCCAGTGTCCACCTTTGTGCTACACGCCCACCGTGTAATTATGTGGGTGAGTTTGCAAGATCGGGAATATATAGTGTTTAGTCAGTGCCTGAAATGCCATAGAGCACAGTGGTAAATCAGAATGCTTCCTATTAACAAATGCCATTTGGATGTGGATTACACTCTAGTGGTGTTAAAACTGGTCTGGGTAATATTTTGACATGGTATACTATACAACCAAACTATCCAGCAAACAACCGCCTTCATCCACATGGACCATACCATTCTCACCCACACCCTTCCTACATAAGACAACTGAGCTAAATCTTTTTGGCTTATGAATGTCTCACAACGCCTCAACATTATTCAATTCTTATTGTTCAATCATTGTAATTTCCAAGTGCAAAATAATCAGCCCAGGGGTTGTTGGAAGGCCTGGAGGTAAGTTGACTAATGTAATGGTCAGCAATTGCTCATCCAACTCTAGAACAGGTGTGTACGTATTATTTGCTTATACTGATTATTCAGTGGTTTTTATTGCATTGGTAATATCCGTGTCTTTGACACGGATGACTACAAGGTTTAATGTTGTTGAAAAATGCAAGTTCAAAGACAAGCCTTGCGTGTTTTACTGCATACCCATACACACTAGGTTTTACTCTCTAATAGTGCAAGATGAAGAGCGCTTTTGGTGCACATAGTGTACCACACGTGCTAAACAATTTATAAACAAGCTTGATATTAGGAGATTTTTTGTTGTTTTTCAGGATTAATCATAAAAACATTTTTTTCTCTGATGAATATATGAAAGTCCCCCACACCTATACCTGGCCATGGAGCTGTAAGTTACATATAGATTCTCTATAGACTGATCACATATTGCAACTTAATGGATATTTACATTACAGGAATGTTGATTATTGCTGTTAATAGTTGCTAGTTTTGCTCTACTACCCTACAAATTTTGCATTTTATAAAAAGGTGAATTGTCATCGCATTCATTGCCAAGGTGAAACCTGTCAGTAACATCACGGTGTTAAACACCTTAGTCTAACACAATGGGCATTTACCACCAAATGGTGTAAACATTCATAATTTTCATATCTGGGATTGAAGCCCCCCTAGTTATGTCAACCATGGCATTACTTCCAATCTCATAGCCCCATTTCTCCCTATAGGTTGGTACAGAGGATTTCTTTGTGACCATTGACAAAAAAGTAGCCCTCAGAGCGGCCATACTGCATAATAATCATAAGTGTGGTGGGCACTTGGTCAGACATCGTTCATTGATCCGCCATTTCAGACTACCATGATGGCCTTACACGAACGATTATCATGCATGGTACTATAGTTTTGTCAGCCACTTATTCATCATTGGTCACATGACAATTGCACCCTGTACTTTAAAGGTATGTTCCACCTCAGATCCATTTTTTAATATGTTGTAGTAGTCCCTATCCACCCCCTATTCTATTTGTTGAAAAAAATTGATCCTCACATTCTTACATTCCCTCATTCCCCCTGCGCTGTACCCTCCATCTGCTGCTCGACTGCAAGCGGGGGCCAGACCTGCAGCCACGTCTGTTGATTGGCTGAGAGGCAGCCAATCACGGAGTGGCTGCAGGCATTACAACGCGGAGGAATGAGGAGAAAAGTAAATAATATTTGGGTCATTTTTTTGTACAAATAAATATAGCGGTTGGGGTGGGATAGGGACCACTATAAAAGAAAAGGATTTGGAGTTAGGGGAAGGGCTTCAATACTCATGACAAACTTCTCCGGAGGAGAGGTAAAGGCAGAACATTTTGGGACACAGCCAGGCTCCTGCTCTTCACTTTTAAGAACTTTGCAGAGACATTGCAGGGCAGCCATTTTGAGCAGGGATGTAAGGCAAGGATTCAGACTACACATGGGGCCAGTAGTGGGTTAAAGTATAGTTTTGGGGTGGACTTGCCTTTAAAGATTCAGGATGTGTTTGTGGCCTAAATATGCCCCATACCCAGACCGAGCAGACACGATGACCCACAACAGACAAGCCTCAAAAATAGGACTTTCCTGGTATAGCATGGCAGATGGAGGAATAACCCATCAATATGCCCAGGCATTATTGTTTGTAATGGGTTGGGAGATATTTAGGAGCCATTTTACATTGTCTGTTTACTAATAAATGATAAGGGTCTAAATGTGTGTTACTGTGTCAGTTTTTGCATATTTTTTATTAAAATAACTTAGGCCTGGTACACAGATCTGATTTTGGCTTGATATTTTTTATTTACTAATCAATATATGGATACTCGTCTGGATCAACAAATCATCTATAAAAATCTGTCAGAAATTGAAAAGATTACCCATCCAATCACATCAAAAATGTTGTCTGGTGATCATTGGCCTGTTACAAATTTTGTAACTGCTTTGCTATTTGGGAGATTCTACTAATGCCATTTAATGTGTGTTGCAACTAAATGTACATCATATACATTAGGACCCCACAATATACTCCCATCTGAACAAGGGAGAACACTGTCTGCAACAACAAACAGGGAACTCAATAAAAGTGTCTTATCGTTTAAAATGTGCTATTTTTTGCCCCAACCAATCAGATCTTATTAACATTTGAAAGCTTATCATCTGATTGGTTTGGGGCAAATTAGCACCATTTTAAACAATAAGTACTTTTATTGAATAACCCCCAAAGTGTCTGTACAAGTTTGTGAAAAAAATAAAATTGTCTTCTAGTATTTCAAGCCCCAGTGGCCATAAAGGTATACAAGTCTAAGACACGATGACTCTCCTTTCCACAGAGTTACCAGGAGGTAGACTTTTTGACCGCATTATTGAACGAGGATATTATACAGAGAAAGATGCCAGTCAGCTGATACGACAGGTCCTGGATGCTGTTCATTACCTGCATAGCATGGGGATTGTACACCGTGACCTCAAGGTTATTTTATCCCATATATGTAAACATGGGGTCCGTCGCTATTAATTATGTATGTAATTCTAAATTATTATAGAGCAAACAACAGTGGTCAACTGCATCTCTTAGCATATGTAAACCATATTGTAGGTAATATGGTGTTTTCTATGTTTATTTATAAGACGCCACTTGGGTACACAGCACTGTACATTATGACAATACACGTAGATCGATAAAGAATAATAACATAAAAACATAAGTTAAAAAAGTTCCATTAGTCTTTGGTCAGTCAACAGTGTAGATGTACGTACTAGCAATTAATGCAATTAGATGAGCACAGAGGAACTGATATGTCCACCATGAATTTCTTGCTGTTATATAAAGATACACTCACAGCCCTGATTTTCCTCTTTCTGCAGCCAGAGAACCTTCTTATGCCACTCCATTCGAGGATTCCAAATAATTGATCAGCGACTTTGCCTGTCTAAGATTGAAGATGGTGGGATGATGGCAACAGCTTTGCGGAACGCCAGGATATGTGGGTAAGCGTAACAAGCAAATGAGATATATGGCCATAAGAGAGGAAATGAAGGGTGGGGCTTAGTGACCGATATGGCAAAGACGGAGCGTATTAATGAGTAGAAAAGTGTAAGCCAGAGAGAACTGGATTTTGGGTAATGTCATTATTCCATAAGTAATTGACACAATAACACAACTCTTGGATGTGCGTGTGTCTGGTTACCTTCCAGATAGCCAATATTAAGGTAAGTCCTCAATAATGTGTTTTCAGATTGATCAGCTTTTTTACTTAATATTGCCTCGCTGATCTATCTCTGTCCCTTTATCAGCCTGATATCTGGGCAATGGGAAGAAAGGCTCTTGCAAGTTATCTTCCCGTTGGTCCTCCGATGGATGGAGGTAGTGGATCCAGACCTGTGGAAGTTAAGTTTAGGAAAAACAACCATTGTGTGGAAACCAAAGAGTGAATCTCCCATAAAAGTAACTATGATAAGGCTAAACCACAAGGTTCTCACTCATGGGAGAGAACGTCTTCAAAGCTGGGATCACAGCCCCCAAAATCAATCCCCCCCCTTCATATTCAGGTTTTGACACTCTGCAAGAAGTTTTCTTTCTCCATTGGCTGGGTCCTGGACTCATTGTGGGGATGGGGTGAACCGGGCTGCTATCCTAACTTATAGGATCGGTTTTGCACGCGTGTCCTTGCAGTTTGGATCCTCATTTAGGTATTTTTGATTGGGGGGGAAGGGGGGCAGTTGGTTGTATGCTCTGTTAATCAACATTGAAACATTGCTATCTGGGTTTTGTAATGTGTCAATGTAAGTGGATTTAGTAGATGGGAGATGTCATTACTATTCTGTGATACATTTTATCCTTCACTTGACCTTCCTCACAGCACCTGAACTCCTGGAGCAGAACCTTATGGAAAGCAGTAGATGTCTGGGCAATTGGAGTCACTCTTATATTCTGTATGTATCTCCAGTATCATTCCTGTCAGTAGTGGATAGGGCTGCCTGAGGTCCCCCGGCAGTAATTATAAAAAGACCCCTATGTACAAAACCATGCCGTGGCCCAACACCATGTCCCACCCAAAAACACACCCATTGCAAAGCCCCCACCTGTTAACCCATAAATTGTTTTTTAACTGTTTTATTTTTAACTCATTTACACATTGTTTAAAGGATTCTCCTGGCTCCTGCACAAACCCCACACATATCCACTATCTCACTCACACACACTAGACGAAATCAGCCACAATCCCTCCTAATAAGACTCAATATTGCTTTTTGGTGGCTTTGGGTAAATCTAAACGTGATTAAACCCTGCATGACTTTAACGCTAGCTCATTAGCTGAGTAGCGGCAACAGCACCGATAATCGTCTGCCACGTGAATGTATTTTGTGATACCATGTAGTCACCACTATCCTACAGTGATTGTGGCCGTTAACACTGGAGAACCAGTGCTTATGTGGGGATGTGGATCACTTTATACAAATATATTAATGGGCCACACAAAACTTCATTGTTCTCCAGTAGTAACATATACCATTGTATCGAGGTTGAAATAAAAATATAACAGTGCGTCCTTTAAGTCCAACCATGAACCCCAAGAAGACAAAAAACCAAACCCCAGCGGGAAAAAATTAAATAATTTCAGAGGACACTGGACATTCTTTATGATGTGAAGAGAAGAAGTTTAATTTTCATGTTGGAGGTTTACAGTGAGAGCGGTGAACGGTTTTAACCGTGAACCATCAGATGTGGTAATGAATAGCTTAAAAGAGGCCTGATACGTTTCTAAAACTAAACAATTTTTTGATTCACATACATATTATATAACGAGAGGATTCTGGGTAAATTGACCTTGATTCATTGTTTTTTATGTGTTCTAACTCTTTTCCCAGGCTTTGTGGTCCCCCCCTTTTTTATATAGAACGATTCAGATCTTTTCAACCAAATTCTAAAGGCTGAATATGAATTTACTCTCCTTATTGGATAATCTCGGAATCAGGTGGAAATTTAAGGGAAATTCAGGTAAAAACCTCTTTATTATTATTTAAATGATTTATCCTATTACCACACTTAGGTATCTACCTATTAAATATTCTTTTTAAAATCAATTATTTCAATAACCTTTGCTGTGGTCCGTAGTGAGCTGCCATTGTCAGGTTTCTTCTCCAGGAATGCATCCTCCTTGAAATTTTTCTAACAGTTATTTCTACTTGATTGGCAGTTGGGTGGATATAACATCTAATTTTCCTGAGCAGATGAATCAACCAGGGACTGAACCATCAATGGACACTATTAGGGGAGTTTGCGGGTTTAAAAAGCGTTTTTTTTACACAAGAGAATCCACGGATGGGCCATGATTATCGGAACATTGAAATGAGAAATATACTAATTTTTTTAATCATTTGTAATTGTGTGCTAAACTCCCTTCAATTTTCTTCTTTTTTCCTTTATTAGTCTTCTTTAATTCCTTTGCAGAGAAAAATGTTCCCTTGGTCCCCAGCTAACTTGGCTAATGATGCGTTTGTGCCTTCCTTTTGTCTTTCAGCCATTAAAGCCCGCGATTTATATCCACTTTTCATCGCAGACATGTTGTTTCCTGATCGAATCATTTATATTCTCAAAGTTTGCATCAGACGTAACCTTGCTTTTTGCTGCCAGAAACCCCTAGGTTCTATAATGAGACAGGGACGTCATGAAAAAGAAAAAAGCTGGAGGAAAGGCAGAGAAAAATAAGTGAGGTCTGCTGGGAATACGGTGTCCGAAGTGCATCATCCCTTCTTTTAGAGTTCCTGTCTGCGGCACAGAAACAGTCATAACGACGGAACTTTGTGTCTGTGAAGGAGAACTGGGGAAGCGCTCTCCAGGCAAAAATTCACACTCATTACCCTAAACCCGTGAAGGCTTTCTAGCTGGTTCCATTTTTAGACTTTCCCCCATGGTCCTTTCACTGACCCATTCCCCATCTCATGGGAAACTATGTTAAGGGAAAGTTCAATAAAATATGCATTATTTT